>JAAAKE020122062.1:4782-15332 GCA_010014785.2 Anisolabis maritima
ATATATATATATAATGCTTTTTGAATCTGAATTTATAACAAAAATCTGCTTAATTAATTGTAAAATTATAGAAGAATACTTGTCGAGTACGTTTACTTTTTCTTCTGTATTGCCTGTTAAATCGAAATTTGCAGTGTTTCTCTAATAGTGGCAAGTATTTTGTATTTTGGCACGTTTTATTCTAGATCTCTTGAAAAAATGACTAGTTTTTTCTCCAAAGTTTTAATATAATAAGCCCAAACAATCATAAGGCCTTAAAAAAGACTAATCGGTTGAAAATTGGAAAAAATGGAAGTTGCCAAGTACTAATTAAATTTAACTTAATTTATTCAGTTATACTACTGTAAAAAATGTTTTCTTACAATCCTAGAGAACGCTTAAAATTTTCTCACATATGTTCAATAATGAATGATGATTTTTGAAATTCTTAAAATAAAGAGGTGTAGTGTGTCTAAAAGTTCTTTTAGCACCTTTTATTCTAGATCTTTACAGTAGCATAACTTGTCATTATTGGGTATAAGTACCTAAAAGAGAAGTTTCTTCCTTTTAACTAAATTTGGTTTCCCTTGATATTTTCTTTGATTATATAAGTGGATCTCAAACAGAAGGATTAGTTAGTTAGTACATATTAAAGCTCATTATTTTGAATTTTTATAATCTATATGAAATAAGAATAATTTTTTTGCGATCGCAATATATATTTCATATATAGGTAAAAGAAAGTAAAAATGGTCTGGGTGAACAAGATTTTTCAAAAACGAAAGAATGAACCAGGCTGAAATTTTATATTTAATCTAAGTACCTTTATCGCTAGAACCCTTAAACTTTTTAATAAAATTGGCAAACGGATACTAGTTTTTTACTGATGTACTTTTTTAGTTGTTTTGGATTTATCAAATTTCGCTCTAACGTTTTTGATTAAAATTCTTATATCAATTATTTATTAAATGATTTTTGAAATGTATAAACCCTGTGACAGCATATAACTCAGCTTTCCTTAGGTGAAAGAAAGTTGCCTGATATGCGTTTATCACACCAGATTTTTTCATAATTTATCATACTATTATCACTTTTCTAAATATCATCAATTCAGACACTTGAATTTCTCTAAAAAAAAATGTTTGGTTGTTTACAGGACTCACTGGTTCCTCTATTGATTTCTCTCCGATAAATTTCCTTTTAGAAAAAGAAAAAATATTTAAAAAAAAAATAGACAAAATTAGAGAAAATAGTAAAAAAAGAAGAATTGAACATTTTGTTTTGCTCAGGTATATTTTAATTATTATAGAAATGAACTCGTGAGAAAGCACACCATACAACTTTCTTTTAACCGAATTTGGTTTCACCTGATATTTTCTTTGATTATATAAGTGAATCTCAAACATAAGGATTAGTTAGTTAGTACATATTAAAGCTCATTATTTTGAATTTTTATAATCTATATAAATATGAAATAAAAAAATAAGAATTTTTCCTAATTTTAGAAAATATCGTGAGATTTTTATGATAAACTCGAAAAGTGAAAATTGAGAGACCTACGGAGGTGGAAAACATCATGATGCTAAAAATGTTCAGAGAAACATGACCATGTTTACTTTCTTTTATCTAAATATGAAATATATAGTGAGAAAGTATTGCGGTCATAAAAAAATTCGATGGCAATATTTTCTGTCCTGAATCTCACTAAATAGTCGGTCTGTTTGTAGGTCTGTATATGAACAAGATTTCTCAACCATACGAGGCTGAATTTTTATATTTAACCCTCGTCGATTGCACCTCGGAGTTTTTGAATAAATTCGGCCACATAGGTGCTTCTTCTCATTGGAAAAGAATGAGTTCTTTTAGGATGTTTGGAAAGATGAAGAAGAAGAAGAAAAAAGAAAAAGAGAGACTGTATCTCATAGGACTCTAAAAATGTGAAAATTCAGTTGATAAAATTTTTAGAAAAAGAAGTATTGACAACTAAGATTTCAGGTTGTTCACATGGAGAATAGGCGAGTCCCAAGGATTCAGAGACTCAATTTTGTCCCTTGATTTTTTTGACAAAGTGAAGAAAGAATATAAATTAATATAGAATAATTAAAAAATAGCCATTGAAAAATAAAGGCAATACTTGTTTAAATTATTTAATTTTTAAGTTACAAATTTATCTTATGTTAAATGGTATTCTCAAAATTTACTGGAAATGAAAATACTAAGCTCAAAAGAAAATTTTTTCTGGGGTGTTCGCACAACTCCCTCCTTAAAGAATATTTTTTGAATTTGATTCCATCATCATTCATTACTAAGAAAAAATGGTATTAAGTATGGTGTGCATATAATTGTCATGAAATGAAAATACTTCTTTCTATGAAGTTTTTCTAACTTTAGTCAATCTGAAAAATCTTTTTTTCAAAAAATAATTCCTCTATAAAACTTAAATTTTAATTTTTTTTGCAGAGCAATATCATCCTACAAAGTACTTCTAATTTTAGAAAACCCTTTCTAAAACGCATGGATTTCGGTTTACATTACAATCAAACCGAATGGCTTCTTATAAAAACTGTAGCTAACCGCTTCGATTTTTCAACTATCAAATTCAAACAGATAGTGACCCTAAATCCCAAAAATTGTTTTTGCCAAACGTCCCTATGTATATAGAATTCGCACTCTTAAAAATTCTAATAAAAGTTCCCTTTTTCTTTCAAAATATCTGTCTTCCACACCTTTTACTTCTACAATACATCCCATTTCAATCCCCAAATTTATTGGATCTAAGTAAATAAGCTTGGATAATTCGTATCGTAAATAATTAATAATTGAATTGTTTAAATACTATATGGCCTCATATGCCTAAAAGACAAAAAAATTCCCCAATTTCATCGAAACTTTTTTTTTGTCTTTTTTGGCATTTTTGTCATCTGATTCCATTTAGACTCTGTCTAAATGTCCATATTTATTTAAACTAATTGGAAGCCAATATAATTTAAATAATTATAAATGAGATATAGCTGGCTGATCGGAATATTTGCCGAATAAAGTGATATCTAGTGAACCTGAGAAAAGCGGCTGGTTTTTTCTTTTCTCCGAACCTTTACATAATTTAAATAAATTTATTTAGAGCTGGTAGCGAACCACTGACCTTTGGATCAAGAAGCAAGACCTCTCTCTACCTCTGAGCTAAGGACCAGGGGCTCATTGAAACTGAATATCTATTCTGACCCCTGAACTCAAATTATTTGAGCGGGACTACTAAACTCTCTAACACAAAGCAAAGTAACGATTTATTAAAAAAATATTTAATAATATTAAAAAATTAATTTTTTAAGAAAAAAATTTCCGAGCAATGAATATGGTGAGCCATATTTTTTTAAAATTATAATTATATGAAAATATGTTCCAGTTCGCCACTAATTCCAGCTACCAAAAAAAAAATAAAATAAAATAATATAAGTTCTCCGTTCTTCATTTGAAATTCTTTTTGCTTCCTTTAATTACATATAAACATGTATAAATAAGAATAAGAAAATAAAGATTTTGTGAGTGAAATAAGAAAAATATAAAGGGCTATGAGGATCAAACGCTCTTCTAGGAAATAAATTTACTATAATGTTCCTATGGGATTCCCTCTGGTACTTGCTGGTTAATAAACTTCCCCAATCCATTGCATCTTAGTTAGCTAAATTTGAGACAAATATACCTAACGGTTTAAAGTTAATATGTCATTTTCCAGGCTCTGTTGATAAATAATCAATCAATGATCTAACCTTTTTTATTAGATCATTGATTGATTATTTATCAATAGAGCCTGGAAAATGACATATTAACTTTAAACCGTTAGGTATATTTGCCTCAAATTTAGCTAACTAACTAACAATTAGCTAAAATACCACAAATGACATATTTTATCTTTAATGACATATTTAAGTCATAAAATACTAAAATTGATTAATTTTTTTTTTTTAATTTTCATCTCTATTTTTTATAGTATTTTTTTATATTATTAACTTATTTAAAACCCTGTCCCTTAGTCCAGAGGTAGACTTTCGCCTCACGTACTAAAGTTCAGTGGTTCGCTTCCCGTCCTAAGCGAAAAAAATTTTTTTCTATTATATTGGCTACCAATTAATACAAATAAATAAGGACGGAGTCAAAATGGCCTCAGATGCCGAAAAAGACTTAAAAAAAAAAAAAACTTATTTAAAATTTTAAAATTTATTTTAAAGTTTTAATTCAATTGATGTAAAATTAATTAAAAATTCTTTGTTGGAATAAGCTTTAAAGAAAATAAATATAAATTAATATTGTTTTTCAAAGATAGTTTATTTTAGTTGGTTTTTAAATTCACTTCTCTTTATATGTTCACAATGCCAAAACTCTCTTCCTCTAAATTAGCTCGATGTTGGATCGAAGGAGATCCAAATTTTTCAATGTAAGGTGACAATATTTTGTCGCCTGGGCTTATTAAGAAAAAAATGCGGTTGTGAAGAGGAACAAAGGTTGAGAGCTTAGTAAAAAGATTTCCGAAATCCATAATAGCAATAGCACTCTTTTTCCATCTGATAGATGTGATAAATTTAAAATTCTGAGATTGTGCTCATATCTCAAAACTATTTCTCTGCCAAGATTACCAAGCCTTTTGCTATAAAATCAAATCAAATTTACAGGCAGCTGCAGCCATTATTTCGTTAGTTACGAGCTGCTAAGCAAAAACGATTTTAGATTAAACAAGATATTAATTTTTCTGTTTTAAAATTCTTTTTATACATTTTATACGTATTGATCTGAGCTCTACAACAGGTAGCGCTATAGCCCTATTAGCCCTATGGATAAGTAGGCTCTAGATTCACCACTACACGCCTGAAAATGAACAACAGTCTAAGGCTTAGACTTTAAGCAATGGATTTTTACTGGTGAGGCGGCCCCGAAAAAGGCTGTCTGTTCCATCTGCTGGGAAGATCATGGACACCATTTTTAGGGATTCTAAAAGTATCTACAGTGGTGCCAAATTTATTACATCACCAACATTTTTTACTCTTTTATTATAATTTAGGGATAATTATCACTCTTATCTAATAAAATCTTGAAAAATAATATATGCAGCTGTCTGTTATGTTATGTCTGACGAATCCTTTGCAATACAAAGTGACAGCGCCAAAGTTTGATGCACATATTTCACATGTTTACAATATTATCTATATAACAAAATATGATCCAATAAATTTAGCCACCGCTTTACACAGACCACTTGAAGGGAAAAACGATTACAAGATAATATTACGCCAAATTACTGGGTCGATTCGACAAAGAATTAAAGAATAAACGCCCCCATCTGGCAAAGAAAACAATGCTGTTTCATCACAACAATGCGCCATTCCATACAACTCTAAAATTGCATGAATTATGGTACCAATTGTTTCCGTTCTCTCCAGACTTGGGCCCATGAGATTTTTTATTTTATTTTATTATATTATCTGAAAAAAATGGCTCAGAGGAAAGAAATTCTCTTCGAATGAACAGATAATCGCTGCCACTGAGGGCTATTTTGCTGATTTTCAGTCATTGTACTTTTTGGAAGGCTTGAAAAAATTTGAGGACTAAGTGTATTGACTTGAAAGGAGATTATGTAGAAAAATAAAGTAAAATTAAAAAAAATTGTTTTTTTATTTCGAAATTAAGATACTTTTCAAGTCTCCTTGGTAAAATGTATTTTATTTTTTGTATGTATTCTTTTGGGCCATATAATTAAACCTATCTATCATTTAAAGTTGGATTGAAAATATTTTTTTTTTACTATCTTTGTAATATTTGCAATGTAATAAAAATTTTATATAAATTTAAAATATGAATAAAGGAATAAATGACAGATTAAAGCAACATATTTTGTTTAAGGACATATTGACATAGAAATTTTTCGATTTTTATCAACATAAAATTCCAGACTAAGTTTATCAGCAAAAATGTGCATTGAAATTGAAGAGAGGAAGAGATAAACTTACCTAGTTGATTCACATGTCACTAGATGTCTCTAGAGGGGCCTTGTCGTCCTCTGTGGAGATCCATACCGGCGGTGCTGGTTTCCATGGTGACCAGCCTCGCGGAGGAGGTCAACGGACGGGCTCTACTGCACGCTCTGCATTTTGCCAACCCTCTCGGTATTTGGTACCCCTACTTATTTCATTATTAAGAAGCAAAAAAGTCCAGGTGTTCTTATAACCAAAATATATGAATATTCTTCAGGGTAAAAATATATCAAAAATACGAAAGCCCACATGAGCAGTTCTCATCTTATTTGTATGATTAAAATAAATTCTTAATCTTAAAAAAATTTAATCAGTAGTTTCCAATATGCATGCCCCGATATCTTAGGGAGCCATTAGATTTTTTTTTAGGATTTTTAGAATTCTATAGAAAAAATAGGAAAACTCCTTGCAAAAGTAACCAAATATAAATATTTTTAATTTCTTTATTTTTAAAAGTCTTTTTCGGCATCGGAGGCCATTAGGACAGTTCTTATTTTTTTATATTAATTGGTAGCCAATATAACATAAATTGTTTCTCAGGCCGGGAAGCGAACCACTGTTCTTTGGTAGGTGACGGATGGCTTACAGGGTCGCCGCGAAAGATTCCAAAATATTCTGTTTATAATTTTTCTTATTTTGTCTTTTTTATATAAATAACTTGTAAATTTGAAATAAATTTATTTAAATGATTACGGGATTTTTATTTCGTTAAAAGGGAGGATAGAGATGATTTTCGGATGATGAAAATCCAGATCAACTTTTGTACTTTAGTTTATTTATTTTTTTATTTTTTGGTTGCTTTTTAGCGTAAAAAAAAAATATCCTTATTAAAGGGAGGATATATGGACTGAGCGGCTCCCATTTTATGAGTACATATTTGGCGATCACAAGTTACTCGGACTATGGTTGGCATTTCTTCTATTTTGTCACCCTTCTCCGTCCATCAAGCGCAAATAAGAAATCTTCTAAAATAGTGTTTACTTAGGTGAGGTAGATAGGTAAAGATTTATATGTAGTAAGGGTAATGAAAGAGCGGTACAGCTAGTATTATTTCTTTATTTAAAAAGCCCAGAGCGACGTTTCGGTCAGCTATGTGACCACCTTCAAATCCAGGAATTTGTTAAAAGAAAGCCCTCTGATGTTATTAATAGGCTTTTTTTGCTTTTGGAGGAATTTAAAAAAATAGTTAATAAATAAAATTAAGCAACTTATGATATCTTATGAAATCTACTGGAAAAAAGTTACTTCTCAATAAATTTTTATTCTTACAACTAAGGGAGCGAATTGAATTTATTTTCTGATACACTATTCCAAGAGTTTTTTTATACTTTTATAAAACTAACATGAAATATTTTGAGACATGAAATATCAATCCCATCTATTCTCATCGAATTTTTTATTTCCTATCTCAAACTTCTAATCATATACTTATTTTACCATAAAGCCCTTATAAATAAAATAGACCATGTCACCTGCTATCCTTGTTAAGAGAGTATATTTCTTTACATCTACTTCGCTGTCCAAGTAAAGGTAGGTAAATATCATAATCTAGGATTTGGTGTTAGCTAAATGAAAATAAATCTTGTAGCTCTGTCCCTTGGTAGACATCTCGCTTCATGTACCAAAGATCAGTGGTTCACTTCTCGTCCTGATCGGCAAAAATTTATTTATATTATAATATAGTGACTCTCAATTAATATAAATAAATATTAATATAAATAAATATTTATTTTTTTATATATAATTTTTAAATGGCCTCAAATACCGAAAAGGCTTAAAAAAATCTTGGTTAAGTCACGATTTGATCTGATTACTACAAGTCAAAATCGTAAGTATAGCGATACATAGATTTTTCAAGGGAGAAAGAATATCATCCGGTCTCTTGAAAATTATATTTATTTATAAATCATTATCAGTGGCGGAGCGTATATAAATAATTTAAAAAAGAAAGGGGAGCTTTTGACTCATGGAGTAGAGGTTCTTGTTTCATCATCCGTGGATAAGAGGTAGGTTTGTTTCATCTATAGATAGAGCTAGATAATAAAATTTTGCGCCTGGTTCAATAAGGTGTAATCTAGGAAGCACCTCCGTCAATAAAGGGAAAGATCCTGGTTCAGAGAGAACTTTTTATGTCTAATCACCAAAACTCTCTCTTTGCTTTACATTTGAAAACCTCAACCTAATTCAAATAAAGCCTTTTAATTAATATTTATCGTATGTATTGGCCTTAAATGTCAAAAGACAAAAAAAAAGGATGTAAATATTCTTTCCGATTCAAAATTTGCTTTTTTTTACTTTCAAGAAATTTAAAAAATAGTAAAAATCCCTTCGAAAATAGTATTAAGAGAGTCTGTTTTCAAGAAGGGTATTCTCATTGGAAAAGATTAGGAGCCCAGGTGGATATTTCTATTAAGTAAAAGGATTATCAGTACTTTACTAGAATAGTAAAAATGCATATAAATTAAAATCTAACTTCAAAGATCCTTATATCAATTCGCGCTCTTTGGTTTCATTATTCAATTAATCTCAACATTTATCTCAAAAATAATATCTATAACTCAAGATTTTTAAATAAGATTAAAAATTAAGAGGGTTGTTCAATTAAAATATCACCAGAATTTTGATTGTTAATAAAAAACACATTAATTAATTCCCTAATAATGTTTCTCTTTTTTTCACATAACCCAAATATAACATTTGTCCTTTACTAAAAGTACAACGCGCCCGTAATTATCTAATATGGAGCAAAACAAGCTTACATATACTTTTTTAATACAATATTAATTTTTTGTAAGCAAAAAAAAACTATCTAAATTACTTACTTTTTTTATTTGTTATTTATTTTCAAAAAAAAAAAAAAACAATTTCATCTGTTTTTAATTATTTAAGCAAAAATATGCCTTGGAGCAGAGATAGAGGTCTCGTTTCACATATCAAAGATCAGGTTCGCTTCTCGTCCTGAGCTACAAAAATTTATTTATATTATATAGGCTACCAATTATTAATAATAAACATAAATAAGGATGCTGAAAAAGTTTTTAAAAAAATAAAAAATATCAAATATAATCTAAATTTTTTTTCGAAATTTCTTTTATGAGATGATTATGGGATATGGAGAAAATAACTTATTGTTATTCTTGCCCAAATACATTAATATTTAATGCAAATATTTGAAAACGCATACAGAATCATCCCCAAATCTATTTAACTATAAAATATATGTAAATATAATAACGATCGAAGAATAAAAATATTTCTTTTAATTTTTATTTATTATATTTAATAAATATTATTATTTGCATACTTAAAAATTGGGAATTGATATTGAAAAGAAGGATATTTTCCAAAATGAAACCAGCTTAATATCAAACAACATTAATTGATTGCAGATATTTTGAACAGAATACCTCACTTATCCTCAGATCAAATTGTTTTTGTGTGTATGTGCATATAATCTTCTCAAATAAATTTTAAGTAAGTCAGGAGATCATCCGTAATAACGAAGTAAATCTTCTTGTTTGAGCAAACCAGATGAAATATTTTTAATATTGACTTGAAAATATTGAAAATAAATTAAAAAATAATGAAATACTTAAGATACATATAAATAGAATAACTTCCTTCTACAATTATAAAATAAAAAAAAGATTCCCCAATCAAGGGCAGATTCAGAGAACACTTTTAATAGGAGAGGAAGATCATGCTGATCATGGATCAGTTTCTGTTGATTCCAATGTAAAGAATGTATTGACCTTACTTCAGAAAAGATACTAGAGGAAGTATATTAAAAACAACTTTAGTCGAGGAGAACAAATTGATACTGATCAACTAATAAATAGGATAAAGATGGTTGAAGTACAAAAATGGGAAAAGAGGAAATACTGCTATTTACAATTATGTGCAAAATTATAGGCTAACTATTAAAAAATGAGAAAAAGGAGAGCACTTATAAAAATCACAGTAACAAAGAAGTTTGAGCAAAATAAACATAAAACGGATTCCATAATACCATATTAATTTTAGTGAAATTTCTGTGAGATTAAAAAGCCTCCAAGAATACTGTACATATGAATTGTAAGACAATAGTAAATTGTGCAAAATTCAAATATGAAATAATTGTTGTTTAAAATATATTACAATTATGGTTATGATTATTTGGATAGGATTGAATATATTGAAAAACAAGCTAAACTTTCTCTTACTTTCAAATTATATTTCGGCCCCTTGTTTAAAATATCCTCCTGGAGAGCCAACCCAAAATACATTCAAATGCTAAGAAAATGCTTATAATAATCCTTAATAAAACCTAGAGCCACCAACTCTAGCTCTGAGTATATGCCAATCAATGGAACCTAAAAGGCACTTGAAGAGGGATGAAGGGAAACTTAGTTTGTTTGTTTGTTTTTTTTTTTTTTAAGTCTTTTTCGGCAAATGAGGCCATTTAGACTCCGTCCTTATTTATTAAAATATTAGAGGCCAATATAATTTAAATAAATTTTTGTCGCTCAGGACGGGAAGCGAACCACTGTGCTTTGGTACCTTTACCTC
>JAAAKE020122073.1:0-15331 GCA_010014785.2 Anisolabis maritima
TTTTTAAATTTCCCGCCAAAAGTCATATGACGTCACAGGTCACGTGGGCGTGCCGAAGTGCCACCCTATTCTCTGACCTACCTCTACGATATATTATTATAAAAATTCTTTAAATATTTTATGTACTGAATCACTTTTGAAAAAATAAATAAATGATTTTATTTAATTTGACCAATGTTTTTACTTTCCCACACTATTATATTTTATAATAGAAAGGGGAAAGTTTTATGGTCATATAAAATTTGACCCCCTTCCAATTTTTAAAATATCTTTACGTTTCAGGTCAAAAGGCCCCAAAAATGTAAAAAAAATCTTAATGTGCATATGTGTATATGTTTGTGTGTAGCTTTTATTTTGGCTTGTATCTCTGAAACCACTCATCAGAAAAGAAAATTAACAAATTTATAGCCCTAGGAGTGGCAAAGAAGCTAGTAAAATTTGAGTGTTGCAACTTCGTTGCTTATTTTGTTTTTTAATTGTCATTTTATTCTTCTATCTTCGCCTATTAGCAATGGAAAATTAAAAATGGTCCGATTTATTTCTATTTATTCTACGTTTAATTTAAATAAATATTTTTCTAAATAGAATTTTCATCTTAATTCCAAGTTCCGAAACCGATTTAATTGACCGAAATCAATTCCAAACCGAAGTCGGCGGATCAAAAGAGCAGCTGCATCGGGAAATCAACCCGAGAGGCACAAAAAAAAAGACGAGGGAATGAATGGCGCTGGGGATTAATTCCCGCCTCTCTTTTAACATATTTATTTGTATTCTCTTAGAAAAACAACATTTTTTTAGTCCATTAAAAGATTATTATATAACTAGCAAGGGGGGCTTACTCCCTGGCCCTCCTTTGAAACTATGTCAAACTTTAAAAAATACTTTCCTATAATTAGGGATTCCATTTATGTAAATAAAAAACCGGAACACATTGTAAAAAAAATCGCGTATATAGCCTTTTTAGCTGAGGGCCATAAAACCTTTAACTGTAAAAAACTGTTGCGTTATATTGTTAGTAGTACAGTATATAATAACGATACATATTTTTCTTTGACATTTCTATATACTTAGTATATTTTTTTAATGGATATGTAAATTACTGACTATTTTTTGTTTCAAATAAAGTAAAGATACGTTCTGAATTGTTTTATTTTTACTGTACTAAAAATATTTATATAGTGAAACACTTGAAAGATTATAGTTTTCGAAAAAATGTACATTAAAATTTAATTTGATTGGTGAACATTTATATGGATAAATGAATATTACGCCCCGAACTATCTAAGAATTCCGGGACAAATGGGATGCCGACATATAATATGTACTAGTGCTCCCCCTCCGAAATCGTCAAGTTCACACAATTTCCGAGGGATTTCATGCAAAAATTTGGTCTGCCCCTTCCCTCCTCGAAAATTTTTTTTGGCTGCGTGCCTGGTGTCGACTACGAGCCGCCCATGCTAAGATAGGGATGTCTTCTTTTTTCTATGCCAGTCTTTTTTCTTTTCTTTTTAAGAGACGACTGGCCGCGCATCGGGCGGACTTCTTCTCGTGTACATTTTGAATTACTACTCCATAGTTTGGAATTAAGGCGAAGATAGAAGCAGATATGTATGTATAAATATACAGTATATAGGACCAAAAAAGTTTGAAATCCCGAGTTACGTATACGGCAATTAACGTACACTCGCATCCACAAACTCACCCTTGAATTTATCTTTTTGGACTCAGAGAAACTCTAAACTCAGAAATGCAAGAAAGACGTTCTTTTACGTTCTATAATATCATAGTATAGATGGTCAAGTAAAATAATTTCATTACAAGCAAAATCATTTATATTTATTATTATAATTTTTTTTTATCTTAAAATTTTTTACCAATAACTCTTGTCAATTAGGTATAAATTATTTTTTTATTTAAACAAGTTAAATTAATAATAAATTTTCATAATTTTTTCTAATTAATAAAAAAAAATTTCAAAAAACCAGACAGCAATTAAGACAGACTGATCAAACCTGCAACGAAAATAATTTCAGTTACCTGAACTTATTTCAGTTATATTTATTGTAAAATATTTTAATTTATATTTATTTAAATCACATGTGACCTAAATGTTTTTTTTTAAACTATTCTAATCTTTGCATTTTTTTTGTTTCATTTGTTTCTTTTAATTTTTATCATCAAAACTTTCTCTTTCGTACTGTCTTTACAGGAATTCTAGGATTGAGTTAAGCGAGGTTAGAGACCTGTATGCTCAAGGGTAGGCCCAGAGGTCCGTACACGGCCCCTGGTCAGCTATGGGCGGGCAAGGTGACCAAATCATACGAGTACAGGCGAACCGATATGCTATCGAAATCGGGCGGGTCTGGACCTAACATTTTGTTAAACGATCCTAAATAGGAGGCGGCAGGTTTGGAAAATGGTTAAAATTATTATGGGTACGGACAGATATGGGCCAAAGAATAACGACCAATCTAAATATTCTCTTAAAGAGACCAAAAACATTTTATCTTTACAAGGAGTACAAAAAAGTAAATGTTAAGCTTTCATTTTCGTTCATTTTGGGCATTTTCGGTTCGTTTCGGGTTTCTTAAGGGCCATGCATATATCACCTCAGATTTTCTTCTTCTTCCAATCCCTCCAAATAATTTCAGAATATTAATAGAAAAAAAATATTGTTTTAGATTTCTAACATATTTCTTTTTTCTTTAAGACTCAAAACAGTTAGCGTTTTTCATTTATTTCTTCAGTTTTTGAAGATATATGCGAATAATTAAATAAACAAGATTTCTGATTAAGAATTTCTTTCTGATGATCTTCTGCTACTGAGTAGGAGTATTTCATTCTTTGAGGACGAATTATTTTCGGCGTTGAGGAGACAAAGGACAGCTGGCTGGCCTTCGACTTGTCACCGAGGCGTGGGTGGAATGGTGTAATGGGACGAACGAGTACTCAAGGTATACACAAGGCCCATTGATGGTCCGGACGATGACACCGACTCCGACTGACTCTCTTGCTTTTCTCACTTGTGCCTTTTTTTTTATTTCAATTCCATTCTTTTATTGCCTCTCGCTCCTCTGGACATCATCTCATCTCCAATTACGTCCTATATTTGTGAACGCATGCTCTTTCGGCCTGATAAGATAAAAGTCAGGTAAAGAACTTGGAATTATCTAAAATACCAGTACTTTACATAAACAAATAAGATGAATCAGAAGAGTAAAAAAAAAGAGAACATCTGAGAGACAAGCAGACGCTCTCTTGGGTTTAAGCTCTCTCTCTCTCCCTCTCTCCCCTTCTTCATTCAAATTCTTTTACAATTATAAATTTTCTGACTTTTCTTACATTTTAGAAAATAAACTTAATTAACAAGAATATTTAATATTATATAAATTGTTTTTAAGTTTTGCATCATATTATTCTGATACCTCAATAAAGATGAAGAAAGTATGCATATGTTAATGTTATTGTATGATATTGTGCTTTTTGCTCTTTTGAATATAAACCATTCTCACTATTTGCACGTGTAAATGATTCTGTAGTTAACTACTCAATGAAAAATTAGAGGTTTCGGAATTTTTCATGAGTATTTTTCTCGAGTCCCCTGCAATGAGTTATGTGAAAATGTACCATACCCCTGAAACTTTGATCTTTATTTGAGAGGCTCACATAAAATAGCATTTTTATTGTTTGAAATTTTATTATTTTCCTCCAAGTAAGAATCTAAACACAACAGCTAAATCTAAATTTTAGTATTAGGAATTATTTTTATTAATTAATATAATAACAGTAATAATTATCGATAATAGAGACAGGCTTTCGTCCGAAACGTCGGCCGAAAATTTAATTGTTTTATTTTCTTCTGCCTGCACTATCCTTTCTTCAATAATACATTATTTGGTTATTTTATGTTATTATAAAATTTTTAAACAAATAAAATAAATAAATGAAAATTGTTTTGTTAGTTTTTTTTTTTTTTTTATGTTATGTTATTCTATGTATTGAATAAAAATTTATTAAAACTATTATATTATTAAGCTGAATGTGCGGCCCGCCTAAAACTATTAATGTTTAATTTGACCGGTTATCTTGAAATCGTTACCGACACCTAGTATTTTTAGCGCATTTTCAAAGAAAAGCTCTCCTTACTCGACCGTCCGTTCGTCCGTCCCGGTGTTTTACAAAGCTACCAAAACTAAAATAGATATCCGTATTAATTATTAATAGTATGTGAATTTTTATTGTTCAATGGATCATTCTCGGAGGGTGATAATCCCCTTTAAGTTTTAAAAATTTTCTTATTTCAATAAAATTTGTGATTTTGAATGAATTTTCTCCCTAAGAATGGGAAATTAAAAATTACTTTAAAAAGAGATGCCTATATTTTTAAATTCTAAAAATTCATGTCAAAAAAGACATTGATCCTTTTATCAAACCCTAGAAAAAAAAATTAAATTAAAACTAAAACTGTAGGAGGAGTCAATTAAGGGAGAAGAAACAAACCTAATATATATGCATTTAGGTTGAGGTTCCGTTTTCTTAGGTTTAAGAAATCCCGACTATTAATCCGTCTTTTTTTTTTTCATTCTTCTGCCTGTAGTCATCAGCATCCTTAAGCTACAGCCCTTTGACAAGGAATCTATCAAACGAGTTAATAGTTTCAAAATGATTATGTCATCGATCGAAATGCATCTCAGATCAACCGAAAAGAAGAAGTTGCTCTTCTCAATACTAGAATCGAGTGGGAGGAAAGTTTTTATATTATTTATTTAACTTTTTACTTGCCTCTGATTGAATTTGCTCCGAACCAAAGAGACCTTAATTGAGCGTGAATTATATGTTTCGAATATGCATTTTGCATCTTTGATTTTTCATGGTTATTCCTTTCAAAGTTGACATCGATTCTAATACTTAGGATAATTCACAAAATATTCTTTTAAAAAATAATATTACCCCCTAGTGGCTATTTTCTTCTTTGCAAAAACAAATTTATTTATTTTTCAAGTTTTTTTTTATCTTAAAATTGTAAATGGAAAAAAATAAGACTCTCGCGGGACTCGAACCGGTATCCTTCTATGGTTTACGCCCATGGGTGTTTTAAACCTTTAAATTCCTCATACTCTTCAGTGTTTTCCAAATGATGGTCCTCAAACCAATAGAAGTTTGCAAAAACAATTTATGTTTTTGTTGTCTTTTCAGTGTTAATTCATTAAAAAAAAAAACGAATTTAAGGTCTTCGGCCTAAATTTTGTTGGTCCCGAAAATAAATTATAATATTGTCGGAACCAGTCCCCGTAAGCAGGCAGATGTTTTAAATAAAAAAAAATTTCATTTTGTTCCCGAAGTTTTGACCATCCATTCAGGACTAACAAAATTGTCATATAAATACAGATGTTAAAAAATCTATAGTCTATAATATTATCTATGCGTTTATCATTACTTAGAATCCCAATAGCATTTAGCTCATGTTCACGAGGTTAATCATGTCTTAATATAGTGACTGAACTATTTCACTATTTTATTATTATTATTATTATTATTATTTTTTCTGAACTAGGATAAACGTTATAAGTAATTAAGTTCTTTGATGAAAATAAAATCCCTGGTGTTATTTCTACATCAAAATAAATAAATAAATAATAGATAAAACTCTTATTATATTATTTTCCTTTTGATGTGGTTAATATATGATTTATTATTTGTTTTAAAAATATCATTACTATATACTGATAATCTTTGTTTTAGCTCACTACTAAGAAATTTTTCTGACTTCATTATTTATTTATCTTGAGATAATTTGTTTCCAAAAAGTTATAAAATACAATAGGAAATAATCTTTGAAAAATTAATAAATTTATCGCCTTTTACTTTTCACAATAATTTTCCGTTCGATAGCGAAGAAGGAAATCTTTGATAAGCCAAGAGAATAATACAATTATAACGAGATTAACTCAAGGGCGAATTTAATGACCTCCTAAAAACTATAATATTGATTGTTCTTTTATTTTTTTAATAATATACAACGTATCAATTTATGCAAATTTTTAAAGGTAATGTTTTTTCCGGGACCCCTACCATTTACAAAAAGTTTTTTTCGTAAGGAGCCCACAATATAACAAAAAAATCGAAGACATATACCAAAAAAATAAAGTTCATAAACTTTAGAGGTGAGAAGAGTATAAAATTTTCTTAAATCTGAATTTTAAATTCTGGTCAAATAATAATACTTCGAACTTTCGTATTCTTCATATACGATATAATAATAAGAAAAAGGCCCTTAAAAGTTTTTAGTTAAATTAATAATATAATTAATTTTAATGTTAATTGATTAATATATTAATTAATCAATATTATTCCGCCATTGGAATTGAAATTATTTGTGAATATTATTATTAGACGTCACTGGAGTTAAAAGCAAATTTCAAGTGTAAAGTTTTTTAGATTAGGATTTGAAAGATTCGATTCAAGAAGAAAAAAAAACAAGATTCGAGGGTTTTGAGAATTCGAATCCCCTATCACTGATTAACACTATAATATAATGTTAATTTTTATGAAATCATTCTAAAAATTCAATTATTCATTTTAAAATTTTTTATATTTCTTTCTGTACACTTTACCTCTGGAGAATTTTACGCCAGGGGCAAAAATTAAAAAAAAAAAAATTGATTAGGATGCTATCAAATTCAAATTGTGTTGGTACACCGTAGAGTTTCTAACCGACTTTGAAAAATTTTTTTAATAACCGCAAGTCGCATTGAGGTCTTTTAGCCGGCCTGCTTTTTAACTTGAGGAATGTAATCGATTTCATCATTTTTTTTTTCTATTTCTTTTTGTCACCGGTAGCTCTAGTTTCTGTCTTCTTCACGGTAACGTTAACCATGTAAAATGCTTTCAAACGAATTATAAATTAATACCCGAAACAAGGCATCCATCTCCCAGACGCTATCGATAGTAGTAAATAAATCATAGCAGCCAGACATAAGATTGGCTGCTCGGGTGGTTCGAGATGTATGATGTTCGATGTTCAATGTTCGAGCTGGTAGCCCAAGTAAGCCCTGAAACGGGTCTAGAATTAATATTGAGCATGAGAGATGGTATCTCTTGGAAATGAAGACAAATCATAGAAGGCATTCTGGCTACGCGAGTGTAGCTACCGCAACGGAAACCCTTCGATTTTCGATTTGTCTAATGGACTGCAACTACGGTCCATTACTCAGCGGGTCCACTCTCCTCACCCCTCTTCAGCGATTTCTGAAACGTGTGGACTGCCACAGATACTGCGGCCAGATAAAAGCCTTTAACTTTTCTTATCTTATTTAAAATGTGTAAATGTATTAAAAACTTCTTAGAATAGCCGACAATATAGTTTGTTTAAATATTGAACCGGAGTGAAAATACATTTTTTTAATATATGAGTATTTTAAGGTGTTTTAATTTAACCTATTAATAATTTACTTTTCTTAAAAATAAAATAAAATAAAAGTCGTTTTCAAATCAAATATTTAACATAACGAAAAGAGATTTATTACTCTTGTTTTTTTTTTTTTTTTTTTTTTTTTTTTTGAATATACTATAATGAGTGTTCTGTTTGTGTTTGGTTAAAGTTTCCTGTTTGAATCACTATTCTTTTGAATCATTCTTCCGAACAAATTATTTATTTTTAAAATTTTAATAATTCCCCCGCCAATTATATTATCGATATTGACTGTAGGTTTGTTCTATCACATTTAAATATATCAATAGGAAATAATATGGGCATGCATGTACGAAATACCTCAACTCCTTGATAGGAATAGAAAAAAGACCAAACGTGCAAATACATATATCAATAGAAATGCTTGCTTGCTTGGAGGGAAAAATAAATTCCAGTAGCTTAAGACATAAAAATCGCCTTCTGAGAATTGGATTTTTGTTCAAATATGCTTAGTATTCTTATTTTAGAAACGTTAATTATTTCGACTTTAAACAGACTCATTAAAATTATTTTAGTAATCACTAGACATCGGATGTTTAGGCACTAAAAAAGGCGCCTAAAAATGCAATAAAAAACAAAAATTATTAAAAATTGTCACTTAAAATTGAAGAGAAAAAAAAAGAATTTGAGAATTTTTTTCATTTATGACATAAGAAAAAATTGATCCATAAGCAGTTCTCAGATCCATTTTAATTTAAATAATTTGAAATGCTATTCTTGTCTTTTTCACTGCTAAACAAAATTTTTTCTAGTCTTTGCCTTTGGATTATGATTTTAGATGATATCCACAAAAGCGAATCAGAATATTTTAATTCTTCAATTAAAATGTAATTGGGAATACTTTCAAAAAGGATAATGAAAACTAAGCATAGTAACAATTATAAAATAATTTTAGTTTTTAAATATTTTATTTACAAAAATGTTTCAAATAAAATTGTTTGAAAAAATAAAATAGGGGGAGATGAGGACAAGTTTTTTTTTTTGTAAATCCCCGTGTTAGCATGCGTATTCGTCATTGAGTAAATATGTTTGCACTTAAAGTGGTATGAGCTGTGATTGTGACTTCTTTCTATCTGTCCGTTACGGCTTTATATTTTAAGATTATTTCTAAAAGAAATATTTTATCTTAACTTCCTGCGAAAGTCTAACAACCTGAACAATATCTTTTCTAGGTTTACAAATCACTTTTAAAGGGTTTTAAATTTACAAACTTCATGGGATAGATTTTTTTAAATTGGTCGTAAAACGCTTATCATCGTTTTCTATCGGGCATCAAAAACTCAAATCCATTCGACTTGATTTCTATCTACTTATATATATTAAATTAGACATTTTAAGTCCTTAAAATAAATTTTAATACAATTATTATGGTGAATGTGGACTCCTGGACGCGAACCAGGATCTTCCGACATGCTTGATTAGTTTTATGAAGCTTTGCAAAATTGTTAGTTCAGTGCTTTGGCCTAAAGGTGAGCTTGTCCTTTGCGAAAGAGGAAGATCCTGGTTCGACTCCGAGAGGCGACAATTATGACCGATCACCAAAATCTCCTCTTACATATTTGTTCCCTTAAACGATATATTGATTGCTTTACAATCTGATTGAGACTTAAATGAAATTAGGTAGAATAGTATTAAAAAGCCAAACCAAAATTCAAAAGTATTCAATAAATAAATTCAAATATCGAAGAAATTAAGATTTCAAAATACAAAAACTTCAAATAGAACGAGGGCCGATCACAGACGTGGGGAGATGGTAATAATTACCGGGCCCCGGCAATCCAAAAAAGGCCCAGATGCCAGAGTGCCAAATTTTTGTTTATAAATTTTTTAAAAAATACATTAAAATATACGAGAGTTCTTTGTGTGATGGATAATAAAAAATGATGTGAAGCACTTAGAAAAATGTGTTCAAAAGAGTAAAAAGGCTTCAGGCCATTATGAATTGAATATATATATATAAACCTTTATGAGTCTTTTATGTTTTCGCTAGTATCTATTAATTTATATACTTGATACTGGTACATAATCATAATTAAATTATTTTCTTTCCCGGGGCCCAAAATTTCTGTGACCGGCCCTGAGAACAACCAGCTAATCTTAGCGAAATCTTTTAAATTTAAAAAATTAAGAAATAAAGAATAAAATTTGTAAAAATAAAATCTGTTTTTAATGAAAAATAATCATAAAATAAAAAGTTTATTCTCGCACATTAATTATTTATAATCAATAAATCATAGAATGTGGCAGTATAGAGTTAAATTTCCCTCTGGTATCCTCTTTTCTTTTAATTAATTATTTATATAAGCTTAAATCTTATAGAATGTGTAACCCGGTTTGTTGCAGATGTGGCAAGACATCGAGAGTGTACTTTTAGAGGAAGGCCACTCTAATGTTCAGCAGCAGCCTGCGTCGACCACTGCACCTCCAGCTCCTCCCGCATTTGATTACCCATATTACTCCTACTCACAAACTTCAGTTGTTAAGACTGAACCAACTTGCAGTCATTACGATTATTCTGGTTCAAATATGATGTACGGATCAAATCCAGCAGCTGGATACCCGATGCACACCTACCCACCAGACTCGAATCCTGCCTACAACGGTACGATGACAATAGTACAAACTACGGAGCCGGTATCCCCTCCCACAAGTCCGGATCTTACAGGTGGCTTCGGTCGACATCTAACAAGTTATGGGTCACCCACGCAATCCATGGCCCCAGCGACCTGCACTTATCCACCAACAAGACTTCACCACCCATCATCATATTCAAATCTACGAATCATGACACCTCCCGCATCGCCACACCTGGTCAATCTGCTCTCCAGTAGGCATCCTGCTCCTCCATCTGCATTGGCACAACCAACCCATTCTTCAGGGCAGACTGGGATTAATCTTAGTCCTTTTGGCGAGCTCACTGCACAAGGCAAACCGAAAAGGGGTCGTCGACGTTGGCGGTGTAAAAAAGTCACCACTCATACTTGTGTGCATCCCGGTTGCGGAAAAACCTATACCAAATCTTCACATCTGAAAGCCCATCTGCGCACGCACACTGGAGAAAAACCATATCAATGTGGCTGGAAGGGATGTGGCTGGAAATTTGCTAGGTCTGATGAGTTGACAAGACATTACCGAAAACACACAGGGGATCGACCGTTTCAATGTCGTCTCTGTGAAAGAGCCTTCAGCAGATCCGATCACCTCTCTTTGCATATGAAGAGGCACGTGCCAGTCTGAATGTCTCAACAGCCAAGTATTAATCTGCATGCCTAAATATTGCTGTTTTTACCAAAAAAAGAGTTAACTATTATATTTCTCTATGAGAATAATTATATTTTTATAAAATTTTAGATATGTTCTAAAACAAAATTATCATTCTGATTACACTTACGTAGTATGATTAATTTGATAGATTAATTAAGCAACATTCATTTTATATGTTCTAATTTTTTTGGAAGATGATTTAACTAAAATATAAAAGTGTAAAGAAACTAATTTCAGGTTAATTAATCAACCAAATGTATTTTTTTTTTTTAAATTTAATTTAAGATCTATTAAAATATTAAGATTTATATTATATTCAAAATAGTCATATTTTTATAGAAAAAAAAAAAATTAATATTTTGCCATTTTTTTTTTCTAAGAATTATTTTAAATATTTGTAAATGCATATTTGCAATTGTAAATACTATTAGATTTCTTAAGAAGAAATTTTTAAAAATTTTATACCAAAAGAGGTTGTTCCAATGTTTTATATATTTTATTATTTCATTTAAAGATAATATTTAATTTGTTTCTTAGTATATTTTTCATATTATAAAAAAAGTAATAATTTTCTCCTTTCTATTTTATCTTTAGATAAATGTCACCAAAAATACACTAGTTGTTTCATATAACTTCATATGTTTCATACAAAGTTCGGAATTTATTAAAATTAAACCAAAGCGACCCTAGCGGAAACATTTGAAACTAATAATCTACTTGTTTTTTTTCCATGTTTATTTATTTTTTAATCTTACTGGCGTTTTTATTTTCCAATTTTTCTGTTATTCTGAAAAAAAAAAAAAGATAATAAAGAAGGAACTCGCGTGGCTGGCCGGATTTAAATGAAAAAGATTTTTATCTGAGAGTAAATATTTGTAATATTTATAATCCTTATGAATACAATTTTTTTGCTTAAAGTTAAACACAAAATTTATCATAGAATATATTAAAAATATCTTTTTATATAATATATTAAAAATTATTTTTACTTCATTTTCACGTTATAAAAATTTTATTATATATTTTGAATTTAAAATGAATCTCAAATTCAAAAAAATAAATCAATTTTTTAACGCTTGAAATTTAAAAAATTTTATAATTATTACAGGGATGCATTAAAAATTTTTCTTATCATATTTTCAGATTATTAGAAAATTAACTAATTAGTGGAAGAGTGGAACGTCAAAAATGTTAATAAAATTTTGATTTTTTTTTATATAAGTAATTAGGGGTGACTATAAATTTTGCTGACTTTTGAGAAAAACGTTATATCGGCCCCTCCGCCCTCACATTACTATCTTAATTTTTTTTGTTGCGCGTGGGCCTCCGTGTAAATCAACTTTTCTTCCTTTATTTTTACAAATGATGTGAGAATCTAGGTGTTAGCCGACTCTGCAGCAAATATTGCTAACTTTAACGAAATTTCAAAATGATAAGTGTTTGGATTAAAATTTTGAAAATTATCATAATTTTTAGTTGGTTTGTCCATTTAGTTAAATAATAAATCTTATTTTGGCAAACCAAACATGATTTGTTAAATTAATTGATGGACTCCTCTCAGCCACTCTTCCTTAGGGAGTTGCACATCTGTAGTTTGATTCTATAATTTTAAATTGTCTCGCTAGATGGCAGATCAAATATAATGTGTCGTCTTAAGATGGAAATTTTAATATATTGTTAATTAATTTTTATTTTAATTAAATTACTAGTTTTACTTTTTTTAAATAAAAAATGAGTAAATCAAACCAAATGATAAATATAAAACGATGGAACAGTCTTAAACATAAACACTTCAGAAATAAAGATGTAAAATAATTTTATACAAGGTGTATACCAAACAATCAAGCAATTAATTCTCTATTCATCTAACAGTGAAGTAGGAAGTGCTATAAAATTAGATTTCATGGATGTTTTAATCAGAGGAGAGACTCATTTCGTGCACCAAAGTTCTTGCAAGGATTTTCCTAATTTAGATTTGAAAGAGATCTTAAGAAAAAAAAAGAGTAAACGAGCAAAATTCCTGCTTAGAAGCCAAGGCTGTGATTTTCCGAGGGCCTTCTTTTAAGGAATCAATTTAGGTTTCCTCAAGAACTTTCTTGGGGACTTTAAGAAACTCTTATGCTTGCTTGTATTCAGCTTATATTTTCTTAAGTATGTTATTATTTGATGTAACTATTTATTACTTTGTGCTTATATTTATTTTAAATATATATTCATATTATATATAAATATTTTAAAAAATGTAATTCATATACGCGGTACATCATTTAAGTTAACCTTAAATCTCGAAACAGGTTCGATTCTGTGGGAAAAAGAACAGCAGAAACTTTCAGATTTTTAATGTATATGAGAAATCTGAGTACTTGTTTTGCTGGACCTCCCAAGTTATTTTAGGGAAATTTTTTTTATATAAATATTAAAATTTTGTAAAAATATATATATTTCTTTTTAGAAATAACATGATGATATCACAATTTTTAAATATATATTATTGCATACTTTTTTTCTTTTCTTTTTGTCAAAAATATTTTCTTGTAAAATAATTTAGAAGGGGTCAGAAAGGAGTTAATAAAAAAGAACTTCAGTAATATTTAGCTTGTTTTTTGCTTTTTTTTTTTAGTAATTTTTGTTTTTTGGTTTTGAGACCCATCCGATTAGAATCATTCCACTGTATTCAGGTGTCTGTCAACTTAAATGATTTACTCTTTATATGCAATGTTTTATATAAATTCTTTTTGGGTCACATCATTATTATGGTTTTCGAAATGTATTTTTTATTAAAAAATAATTTGTATAGAAGAAATACGATATGTGATCCAGAAAATCACATCAAAAGAATATATACAAAACTTTGAATATCAGTGGCCCATTAGAGAAAGTTTCCATAAACAAAAGAACTCCTTTAATATTTTTTTTAGTTAAAAATGCTTCGATTACGCCTGCCATATATGTCTATATTTTAAAAAGAAAGTCCCAAATTTTTTTACTAATATATAAACAATTGTATTTATAGAACCCACCGTAAATTTTATATTATAATAACCTGAGACATTAAAAAAATTCGTTAAATCCATAAAAATATTTATGAGAATTTAGTGATAATTAATAGTATATTTATTGTTCAACGTTATTTTTGTTTTTTGTTTTTAAATATTATATATATATTTATATATATATATAATGTGATCAGTAATACTGATATAAAATTTTTGTTTATATATAACAATTCAAAAGAAGATTGTGCCATAAATGAATGGTGTTCAAAAGTACATGTTGAGACAAGGAGAGTAAATTTGTCTTCCAAAATTTTATTTTGTGATAAAAAAACTCTAAAATAAATTTTAAATAAAAAAATTGAATAAAAATATAAAAAATCCGTTATAGATTTTATTAATTATTTAAGAAATTTTAGATAATTTTTTTATATTCATCGATATTTTGCTTCCCTAAACAGGAAGGGAGCAGTATTGTGTATTGTGACTTTTTTTAAAATAACTTCTCTTAAAGTGATTTCATATCACTTTCTACATTTTATTATTAAAATTCATTAAAATATATATTTTTTAAATTTTTGCAATTTTATTAGATTATAATTTTTAATATAAAACTTTTGAAGATCAATCAATGGACAATCAATATAAATTTAACAATGCATATTATTAAACGTATATACATTATTAATATATACGCATAAGAATATATTTTTCTCTATTATTTATCTTGAAATATATTTTATAAAGACCGTTTTTCTAAATGTAAAGAAATTTTTTGAAAATTTCAAGTTTGTTTTTGAAATACATATTGTGTATATCAATGAGTCATTGTTGAAATTACTTTCTCCAACCCGTAAAGTTCTACTTCTTTGCATGAAATAAATTTTTTGTTGTATTCACAACCAATTAGCTCCGGCCTTATAGGGGGCGCAAAGCACTCGGCCTAAGAGGTTCCCCTAGGGGAGGGGGCAAAGAATTTCCAATAAAACTAAAAATTGTTAATTATGTGTTCTTTTTTTTTGGAATAATATAGTACTGATTCAGTAACAGATTTAGTTTAGTACTAGAGGAAATATTGTATTATTTTCGGAATCGCTGAAAATTTATAAGTCTTTAAAATATTATCAGATATTTATTTTTTCATAATGACAAAAGAATTTTTTAAGAGTGGCCAATATTTACGAAATTAGAGTAAATAATCAGGAAATAGTTGTATCTTCTGACACATATTTTTGATGAAAACTTATTAGAGGAAATATTTTTTGTGAACTACTATGTATTAAATTCCTTATCATAATATAAAGTAATAATTAGGTACATTCATGTAGAGGATGTTTCCTGAATGTAATCCAATCTCCTTTTGCCAAACCTCGATATCCAATTCCCGGGATCTCTACTGCATTTCACTTAAATTCCAAGAGAGCTGAAATATTTTAAATCAGGTAAAACGAAAAGAGATAGAAAAATATTTATTTATAGCATTAGAAAGAAAACGAATTTTTGAATCTTTTACGGAGGCAATCTTTGATAATTTTTAATAAGGAAAATTGTTCCCTTATATCACTCTGTAGCATCTCTACATAATAATAAAAAAGAAATTTTA
>JAAAKE020122084.1:0-15329 GCA_010014785.2 Anisolabis maritima
AATTCATTTTCACGTTACAACAAACAATCAGTTATCTCCAATGTATTCCGGTACTTTATAAATGTCTAGTGAGAGATTTTAAAAAGCGTTTAAAAAATCATAAATAATCGATTGACAAGCATGTTTTGACAGGTTTATTATAAAATAAATGAGGTTTATGTTTGATCCCTGAGCGGTCTTTTCTCAATGGAGATAAAGGGATCCCCGGATCAAGTGATAATTTAACGCCAGCTGTGGGCGCCGGCTGGACCAGTTTTTTATTGGGGTGGTTTTTAGGGTAACCCCCCCCCCCCAAACACACACAAGGGCCTTTCAAAGGAGCCGCAAAGATTAACAAAACCTCTTTATTAAACAATCAGTGGTGGGCCCGATGGCAGCCGGGGCTTTTTCACTTAATCCCAATAATCATGTCGGTTCAATTAAAGTGAATTTATAAAACCACACACATGCAATTTTTGTTGTTGTTTAGAATATTACTAAGCGAGTAGATCCGTTTTTAATTAAATTAAGACCCTAATCTAATAAGATAATTTTTTTTATATAAAAACAAAAAAATTTATAACGCTCACCCCTCATATTTTTTGCTTCCTCCTTCCAGAGCCGGGTAGAGAGTAAAAGTATTTTTTCGACTTCCAGTTTTTTTTTTTTTTATGTAGAGTGTAATTTTTTTAATATATAAAAATGTTTATTGACGTAAATGCTCTCTTACTAACAAAAATTTATAACCTTAAACTACTCATCAAAGCTGGCAGAAAGTGCCTTGTGGCAGCTCATTTTCCAAAGGAAAAAACATTAAATAAAATCCGTCCGTTCCGTGAAATCTAAAAATCTCTCCTTTTTAAAAAAAAGTCAAAATCAAAAAATGTCCCCAACAATACCTTTCAAACCATTTACAACTTCCCAAAGAGCCGTTCAATACTCTTTCCCTAACTCTATATATACCTCACTAGAATTTTGAGACCGAACTCAATATAAAAGGTCAATTTTTAAGTAACTATTTAAATTTATTAATTAAATTGAATTATTAAAATGTTTGCAAGAGCCTTTCCGGTTTCGTTGTAATTTTTATTGGTGTAATGTATTACTTTGATTTGAACTCTATAGCTCTGTTTAAAGTCCTAAAATGTTGGATATATCGAAGAATAGACCATCCTTGGAAAAATAAGTTATAGTTATAAACTAAAAAATATCTATCAAACGGTTTGGAACTAGTTTTGGGTTATGACGGACATTCAGTCAAAATAAATACAAAAGCGTATTTCTTTCTCTCGTTTAAAACGCGCTAAAAATAACAATATATTTTATTTTTTTACTCTTTTTATTCTATTTATTTCCTAATAAAAGTAAACAAGGCAATGCATACGGTTCAAAAATTCTTTCACTTGATATTGAAGTCCATTTGGGGTCTAAAGCAGCTTTTAAGAAGTTAGTCGCTGTGTTTGCCTCTCTAATTTCTTTATTTTCACCTTTTCTTTTTTTAATATTTCAAATTACACCATCTGCTCTAAAAAAAATCCAGGTGTACGATGGGAATGCCCTGCTCTACACCCTGTGGCCACAATGGCCCTTGTGCCCTTTTGCATTACATTGACTTCATGGACCGAGGGTGACAGGTCCGAAGGGAACTGGCAACTCTCCTCAAAATTTAAACATTTACATTTACACCTTTTACCACTTAACCACTTAATACAATGGTCCTACTCAAAAACTAATGAAATTGCAATGAGGTTATTCTTAAATTTATGTACACATATATATATATATATATTAAGAAATCAGCGATAAAAGAATTGAAGAAAATATTTTCTCTAATATTTATTTTTAACATCCAATAAGAAAATACTAATATTATTAGTATAATAGCTATTATAAAATTCTCACTCAGGGTCTCGGCTCTTGTATACGGGAATCAGGCTAAGAAAAAGTAATAGTGAAATCCATAAAATTGTATCTACTTTTTATATATGTTAACCTTCTGAATTATTAATTACATAAGTATAAATGAAAAGTTAATCAGAAACAGAATCAATCAGTACTTTCTTAGTATATGAGGGTATTATTTTGCGAAAGTTAAAAAGAGATATTCGGTTTGAACTTCAAAAGAAGTTCAACTTCCTCTTTTTCGATTATGGCTGATATCTTTCTATTAATATTTAAATGAAATTTTTATTAAATTTTACAGAAATGCTGCATCTTTCGGCTGCCACTCTATAAATTGTTGCCATTTGAATCAAATATTCCATAACTAACTACTTAAAATCGCTAATTAGGCATTTAGGAGTTAGATATTTAGACCCGTTGCTCTTATTGTAAGAATTTAGGACGAAAACGCTATATTTTTTCAATGAACAACTTCATTTAGTTATGTTTTTTGGCGAATCCATTTATTGTATATTTTATATACGTTTTATATATATATATTTTTTTAATCAAAGCTAATTTCACTTCATTCCTCACTTCATTTAAAGCGTAAAATATATATTGCTTTATGCTCTTATCGCATTTTTCCTTTGTCCAATTTACTAAAGTCTAATTTATATTTAGTTATATAGTTTGTAAATTGTTCTCAAAGTCTTTTTACCACTGGTGTAATTAGTAAAAACCCGAATGCAAATAACGAATTATTTCTTTATTACTATAAAAAAAAAACCTTTATCACCTATTTGATTATAAATTTAGTCGATTTTAATATAAAAATTTTTATTATTTAAATTTTAATTAACAGCTAATAGAAAATAATATTATGCTCTACAAAATAATCCCCAACGGTAGAAGAGAAAAATAAAAACAAACATACATATACATCCCATATCTACATATTGCATTAGCAATCACAAAAATTGCTTATTGAATAATAAAAGATATTTTGCTTTTTACTTTCCTATATGGTTGGACGAATTGAAGCCCAAGAGTAAAAAATTTAGAAAATTTAGAAAGTCTGAATGTGTATGGATGTGAGATGGCGCCGAACGGTTTGAAGATTTGAAACAAAATTTTATTTGTTTGAAAATTTTTTTGTATCTTTTACTCTTTAGGGTCATTTTATTAGAATACCGTAACAAACGTTAAAGAAAGAAAATACAATAATACATATGAAATTATTAAAATTATTACATTTATATGCACTATGAGGTGCATAAATTTGTTCATATTTGCTTACTGGAAGGTAACCTTAAGCGAACAACTCAATAATGGAATTTTTGATTATTTGTCCCAGAACTCCTCTTGAACGGACCACGCATGCTCATTTGTTAATTTTTCAGAAAACAAATTAAATTTATGCATGTTATAAAAAAAATCTGATTTTAATAAGTTAAACAAATAAAACTTTTTTAAATTTATGTTATTTCTTGACCCTATTCAGCAATCCCCTCTCATTCCCCCTCCCCCCTTTCTCCCACCACCTAAAACATAAATTGTAATTATAGAGATAAAATCTAAAATATGATACATCAGCTCGTTTACATTTCCTGTAAAACCGAAATAATTTTTCATGTGTTTGTCTGTTCTGTGACAAATGTTCGCGATTAAACATCGAATCGATATTTGCAAATTAACCTTCTAACACAACTTTTTTTTTTATTTTCGCTTTTTGCCTGCCTCTCGATGAAAGGAATCGAGAATGATGCTTTTTTAATGAAAATATAAGCGATCTGTCCTCTCGAATCTACATTAGAGTATAGTAAGTAATCATGAAAAATTTCGCTCTCACTGTTTTTAAAGTTGCCGCCTCCCCCCTCCTTCCCAAACACGAAGGGAAATATCTGCTTGGCTCTGTATTTGAGTATATAGAGACGATTGCTATGAAATAAAGAAACAGAAAATTTTCAATTTTCATTTCTGAGTATAAATCAAAAATGATATAATAAATAAATATATTATTTTCTGTGCTTTTTTTTGTTTATGTTATGAGCGGTACGCCACCGAACGTTTTATCAAAACGGAGAGAGTTAAACGGCATCTGTCACCTGACTTAGTGAGGCTCTCGGCCGTAATTAGCCACCGACTGAATCAACATGCGGACTTATGAAGAAGTTCATGGAAATAGTGTTATCAACAAAAGCGGGTGATTAAAACCGGCGCTTTTTGGAAACCACCCTTAATTGGGCCGTGATCACCCTAACGCTTCAGTCCCTGACTTTTATATTATAGATTTTTTTAACAATAAATTGTAACATTCTGCATATCAATGAATTCAGTAAAAATTGCCTTTCTAATTACGTTTATATTAATATAAAAGTCACAGTCCACATTTCATTTCCCTCTTCTTGTAAAGAGCCCTTATTTTTTGACCAATTTCTTTCAGCTTTAAAAACTTTAAAGGATTCTTAAATCTAGAAATTTATTGATAAGCTTAAATAGTTTTTGCAAAAAAAGCAAAATTTCTATTTAGGGCTTCCTATGAAGTACACCTCCTTTAAGGAGGATGAAGGATCCTGTGAAATATTAAATATCGATAAATTCCGGCTTTTGAAAAAAATTTACCAACACATACACGCACTCATCAGGGTGTGTGACCGACATTTTACACTCTCTCAACATTGATACTTTCTCCTTTCTTGCCAATTTCTAATAAAATGGATCTCTTTTTTTGTTTATACACATAGAGTATATTCTAATAGGGTCAGGAAATTTTTGTGAATTGCAATTGTAAGGCGGAGTCAGAGGCGCTCCTCTCTCCCCCAGAGGGGTAAGTCGTAAGTCTCTTATAAGCTTTTTATTTCGAAAAGTGTCAGTTGACAAATGATCATGTTTCATTTCCCTGAGGAAAGTTAAGAGCCTCGACTCAATCCATCATCGCATCAATTGTTTCTTCTCAGCCATGCATTTAAACATCGCGATTGACACCTGTGGGCTCCTGAAAGCAGCTAAAAAAAATTATCACTAATATTATTAAAATAATAATTTATAAACAAATAATCTCCACAAATCCTTTGGCCGAATTAAATGCAATGATGTGCCGAACATAACGGCTAATCAGCCATGATTAGATCCTATTTGCCATTTTATTTCTTTGCTCACCTTATTAGATTAGTCTCATAAGTAAGCCTAATGGAAAAATAAACTGGTATGGCCACTACAAAACCAATAAGCCTTGCATTAGTTTCATTTGGAAATATTATTGCAAAAATATTGAAAAGTTAAGTCTTAACTTAAGCCTCAGAGGTCGCCTCAGTACTGTCATAAATCTATATCTAAATGCAGACTGTAATCCTCTGGAAGGTTAGCTACAGACAGATCATCCCCATTTGACTCTACTCGAATAGCTGACAAGATGTTGAGATATTTATGCTCAACTTTTCTTTCTTGAATCAGACATGATTTGTTATCACAGATTGAGCAGCCTTTTTTATGAATGCACCCAGGTAACGACACAACCTCCGTTTTGTCTTAATCGCCCATTTTCATATCAAATTAATAGTGGTAGGCTCTCTTCATGGGTGCAAATATCACATTCCCACAGAAATAACAGATTTATTTAAACATGTACGTGACATGTGATCACAAAATAATCTTTTAAACAATAAAATGACTCCTCATTCTCTTTCTCTTTGTGACCTCTATACTTGTTTTACGTACTATTCGCTCGGAGAGCCATACCCTTCATTTCCTAAAACATCATAAATGAGATATATCTCAAAAATTTCATATTTGATACTGAGATTTAAAAAAATAACTACCATATTTTCAATTCAGAAACATTATTATTATTGTTTTAGTTAAAAAATTCTTTTTAGATATTTTATATCTCTAAATAAACAGAAAATTGAATTATATTAAATCAGTAAACTGTCATTTTCTTAAGTTGATTAAATTTAGAAATTTAGTTCCGAAGATAAAGAAGATTAGCCCAACCGAAATTGTTCACACACCGACACACGGACTCAATGCTTTCTTGTTACAAATTAGTAAATATCTATATTTTATATTTGGATTTTTTTTTTTGTTTCGCTCCTATTGTTGTTTCTTTAAAACCAAATAAATAATATTCCCATAGATGTGAATATAATATATATATATATATATCTTAGAATATATTATTTGGCTAATATTATATTCACATAGATAAATATTATATCCTAAAATAAAAGCACTCTTTTGAATCGGAATGGAGGGATCAAATGTTTGCTTTACAGAATAATATGAAAATGTTTATTTTATTCTGAGATGAGATGATCGTAAAAACATTCAATTAAAATTCGGTTTCCGCTTTTATGTTCGTAATTTAGCCCCTGACAAAATCATTGACAAAAATGTCACAAACGGAAATATAGAGGGGAGTTTATTTTGCAAATATATTTTAACATCGATGACAAAATATTAAACAAGGAAGGGCCTGAGGAAGACAGCAATGGCCGAAGATGAAAAACGTGCCATATGGTCTCAAAAGTGTAGGATTCTTATGGGCCTGCAGGAAATAAAATCAATGACAAATAGCGAAATCATGTTGGAAAAATAAACACAACGCCATCAATCAAATTAGAAGAATGAGAAATGCAAAATCATCGTTTAATGCGTTTTATATACAAATGGCCTCTTGAAAAAAGGATCCGAATTCGTGAAACAACTGCTATAATAATATAAATTCATTTGCAATCCAAATGAATAATGAATCAGAAAAAATCAATTACACGATCGCTTGCTGGTGGATTTTTTAATAATTGTTTCTTTTATATTGTTGATATTTTTTTTAAATATTTCTTGCCAGTTCATTGAAACCGGGGTCGGTTGCAAGTATAAATTTTTAAACCGACTCGGATCACGTGAAAAAGACAAAAAAAAAAAGAAATTTTACTTTTCCGGACTGTTTTACTTTAAACCAAATATTTTGAAACCTGATAATAATCAAGAAGTTTAAAATGGACTTTATTCTATTATTAAAAATAACTAAACCAAAATTATTTGTAAGATAATAATAAACTTACGTCATCACATATAATAACTCTAAAATTTTATTTAATCTGAATTTTTCTTTATTTTCTTTGCATATTTATATAAAATATTTACTATGATTACCTCTGTAATACAAAATACAGATTTTCTTAAAATTTTAATATTTCTTTATTAAAATATACAAAGACAATTTGATTGGGGAAATTAAATATTTTTTATTTCAAATAATAAATAATTAGTCCCAAATTTTTAAATGTAATTATTAAAATTAACCTAAAAAATGGCAATAGAAATAAACGACTTTGTATTCGTGTTAGGATTTTAGAGCGGTCCCATCCAGAGACGTCATTTGAGGGAGGACAGGGATGAATTTGCTCCCTCACCAGAGAAAAAAATGTAGAGTTTGGTTTTTATTTTTGTAAACATCGAGATAATAAATAATATTCCATCTCAAAATCCCCTGGCCACATGATTAAATCATGGATAAAAATGATTTATTTGTAAAAAATACCTTTAAATAAATAATTCTTCAAAAAAAAAATTTAGAAATAAGTATTGATTGATATGTAAAAATTCGCTCTAAGTAAACGAGAAGAGGCTGAAACCGAAACCGGTCGAGAAAATAAAATTATTTTTAAAAATATTTTTTTGGAATATTATTTATTATTATCTCGATATATACAAAAATAAAAAGCAAACTATAAATTATTCTTTTCAGACCAATTAATCAACGTTTAATAAAAAAAAAATTAAAATAAATTTATATAAAAAACACTAGTGAGTTGCAAAAAATTATTTTAACTACTAATTTATTATTAGAAATGGTCAATCAATATATTTATGTAGATATATGTCTTTAAACGTTAATGAAATAATATTTTCGAAAGATATATTGTATGTTAAAGCAGGCAGTATCGAAAATATTCTAGAATATTTAGTGGGTTGGAGTTATAATAAGGTTAAGAAATACTTTCTATCGAATGTTTTAGAATTTCAATAATTTTCTAAAAAAAAAAAATTAAATTTTGATAAATTTAAAAGTATAAAGAAAATACAAATCAGTTCACTTTATATTTTCTTTATGATTTGTATTGTCTCCCCCCTCCATCTTATATTGCCAGGGAGCATGGTTAACCCTGGTTAAACAATACCGAAACGTTTTGCAACTTGGTTGCCACTTTTTCATTTTAGAATTAATTTTTATAATTTATAATAACTCGATCTTTTAAATCGAGTAGATTATTACCCTGAACCAGGATCCCTTAAAAGGCACAAAGAGAAAGATCCGTTTTGAGAAATGTGGCTAAATTTAAGGAGGCGAGGTGAATGGCGAGCAGGTGGGGGTAGACCTGCATTCCTCGCATATTTGGCGCAGCCTCTCAGATCGTTTGTCTCTTAAATAAGCAAATCTGGACCAATGCTTGTGATTTACGATCGAGTCGACAATCCTCGCTAGAAATTACTGGAAGTATTCTCAATTTTTCTTAAGACTCCTCCCTTGGCTGGTATAAATAGTTCTCTTCCGAGGGGTGAGGAGGGGGATTGAAGCCTCCTCCCTTTCCGTTCAATCAGTAATCAAATTATTTGGCAGAGAAAAAAAAATAAAAAACCAAAATGTAGGAGGATCCAATTAAGGAGGAAAAATAAAATACCAAGAATATAATATTAAAAAGATTAGGGACCTGCATATTTTTTGAAGTGGCTGGAAAAAAATGACAACCAATAAAGAAATCTGAAAATTGGGAAAAATAAACTCGAAATTTTTACTAGAGAAACTTTGAAAAGGAAGGGGCGCGAGGACAAGAGAGGATTGGAAGACTCGCTTATAATTGTCAAATTTCAGTCTAGTCAGTTCATTTATATATTTTCTCTAATTTAAGGTCCGAGTAATTAAAAAAATCTGGTGTGACTAAACGCAGATCACACTACTTTTTCTTATCTAAGGTAAGAACAGCTGAGTTATGAGCTATCACACCAGATTTTTTTACGTCGGGACCCCTAGTGAACCTTTCTCCAATCTCTTATTAGAACAATATACTGCCAATTTAATCAATATCGTTAAAGTAATATAAGAGAAAATATCAAACAAGCCAAAAACGTACAAAAGTAAAGTGGGCCCCAAATAATTTTGAAGGGATAAGGGTTAATATATATTTCAAAGATCATCTAAAACATAATTGTTTTATGAATTTTAATAAAAATATTGGGAAAATCGAAAAAACTAAAAAAGTACATCAGTAAAGTAGTAGTCTAGTACTCTTTGACCGATTTTATTCTAAAGGTTCGAAATGCAAACGACGAGGATACCAAGCATAAATATAAAATTTCAGCCTCAAGCCTCTTTTCGTTTTTTTTCTTGCTCACACACACACACACACACACACACACACAGACCATTTGCTAGACCAATTATTTTAGATTCAAGGGAACTCAAAACGTGGATTTCCGTTTATTAGGGCCCAGCAGTGTCGAATCAGAAATATCTCGAAGATTCGTTGAGAAATAAGCTTTCGATTTAGCTCTGTGACTAGTTCTATGTTATTTTAACCAGTCAAATCGATGAAAAAGCGCTCTTGCTGAGAGAAAATGTGCTAAAAATATTATTCAATATATTATTTATTAAAAAATCTGTTGGATTTTTTTTTAGGTTCCCACTCGAAAAAAGTTCTTGATCAAAATATCGATCAAACGAGAAAATTAAAAATATTTGGCATAACAAATCGAGTAAAAAATTTTAATTCGTTAAAATAATAATAGGCTTGTAAAAATAGACTCTTAAAAAATAATTTTCAAATATATTTTTTCTAATATTATCTGTTTTATGATTCTATTTCCCCATAATATTTATCACAAGCATGAAATAAAGTTTTTATTTAAAAAAAAGTCCATTATTGACTTTAAAATTCTATTTTTAACAAGCATTGTTGACGGAGGCCTTCCCCTCCTTTGGCCGGCAGCCTCTCTCCTCTCTCCCTTACCTCCGGGCCCGGCGACCATCGCCGCTGCCGCCGCCGCCGCCGCTGCCGACCGACGCTAAGCATTGGATCAGGTGACATGTTGGAGGCATCAGGCATGTAAAGGCAACATCGCTCTCGCCCTACTCTCTCTCACTCTCTTCAACAGGTATTTATTATTAATTTATCCATTTCTATATTTATTTTGGAATAAATAATTAAGAGATATGTAAATTCCTTGAAAGTCATTCAAATATTATAACCTTATATAAAAGAGGTTAATTTTTTTATTTTACCAGCAATAGACTTATTTAAATTTACTATCTAAAAAATTATTTATTTTCTCAATATTTAGCAATTGGAGATATCATTTAGTGTATCTATGGGTGGCAATTGCCATACTCTCAGAATAATAATTATTTATATTAATATTTTAAGCATGAATCCAAATTGAAAATTTTTGGACCCACCAACAAAATGTTGAAAATAGCCTTTTTTTTTAGATCTTTTTAGTCTCTTTGGCATCTGAGGTCATATAGACTATAAACGATACACATTTATTTTAATTACAATACATCCAGGCATATTTATTTATATCAAAGGGCGGATTTAAAATAAGAGGGTTCCCTCTTTTCTTAGCCCCAATTTTATAAATTAAAAACTTTATTTTTGTTAAACCAGATTATTTTTCTTAATGACATAAATCCGCCTTTTTGGTTCATTTCTGTATTGGTAAAAAAAATACCAATAAAATTTTTTTATTGAAAAAGGCAATTAAAAAAATATTTTTATTACAGCCATTAATAAAAATATTTTATGAAATAGACAACGCTAACCGATTAAAAAAAATTAAAAAAAACTCGAATCTTACAATAATTTGCAAAATATAAAAATTAAAAAAAAAATTTGTAAAACTATAAAAAATTGTAAGAACAACTTCTGTTACAAAAAAGTAAAAGTTTATATTAGATTGATTGTTTTGCAGGTTAATGATCTTCTGTTTGTATTTTCATCGTACAATTAAAATTTTAATCCTTTCTAACATTAATATACAATATAATAAAGAAATTAAATAAATATAGAATATGTAGATTAAAAATAATCTTATATTATCTCATTTTAAACAATGTCTTATAGAAAAGACAAAGCATTACCATATTTTCTAAATTTTAATTTTTAATTAATAAAATAAATAAATATATATTTTATTTAGGGAACTACTAATGCGATAATCTCTTAATCTTCTTAAAGCCTTAAATTAAATTGGATATCCATCATAGAGATATTTTTATCATACATTTTAAAAATTTATCATTAAATGGATATTTGATTTTTTTTTCAAATACCCTCGTTGACAGCTTAGTTAATAGACTTCTTTGTACCGACCTTCCCTTATAAAGGAGCGTATTGTAATTATACCAATATTGATTTTTGGAAATTTTATAGAGTTTCACAAATGTGAAATACTGTTTTCAACATGATATTTATTTGTCGACCTGTGGATACTCATAGAACAAATTCGGTTGAAGGGATCTTAATGAAATTTCATATTTATAAAATGTTAATTATTTATCTTCAATAAGCAACTTCACTTTAACGCAACAAAATAGAGAAAAGGGACATAACCACATCAATAAATTTGATCTTTCAGTATACTAATATTTACCAAAAGTTCATCAAATTAAGATATTTATGTTTGAAGTTTAAATAGAAGATATCTGTTAACCAGATTTGTTCTACAACTCCTCTTCACCGAGATTCTACTTCCATTTTAACTTATTTTATTGCGCCGTTATGAAATAATTCTTTTATAAAAGTATAAATATTTTAACTTAATTGGATGATTAATTTCAGATTCTCCTATAAATTAAACACTGAGAAATTCCTTATTGGAGGATATACTGCAAAAAGACACTAATGGATTGTCAGGAGGAAAGGGAGATCGAATAAACTTTGAGAAAAACCAGTTGAAATGACCCTACACAAGGTGAAAACAGGAACATAAGTTGGGAAGAAGGACGAATGGACATCCCCGAAAATAGACGGATATGAAGTCCAAAGAAAAAACGACATTTAGGAAGCAATACAGGAACGAGGATAGAATAAATAAGAGTGACTTCAGGATTCGTCATACGACTTTTCCTTATAACGAAACTACATAAGTAAATATCTATAATACTTATTTATTTTATTATTTAGTAAATAAATACAATAATTATTAATATGCTACTTTTACAAATGGACTCGAAACATTCAATTATAAATTTTTTTATCTAATAAACCAGTCAAATTAATGTAAAAAAATTAATTTAGATAATTTTTGTTTATTGGTTCCATTAAAAAAATATAAAAAAAACGCATTATTAAAATGTTAATGGCGCTGCATTTATTAAAAGCCTTAAATAATCTCCTTTTATTTATGGAGTCGACCATATGATCTAAATATATGCGCGTGGTTGTGTTTTTATAAAAATCAAAATTTCTCTTAAATGGCGCAAAAAATTCGTTAAAATATTAATTAATGTAAATAAATAAATTTACATGATAATTAATTATTATTTTTAAAAAGACAAAGAAAGAAAAGATTAATTAATTTTTTAATGGCCTAATATAAAATAATGAAAAATAAATTGAATTTGATTTCTTATAAAACAAAAAGTATTTGAAGAAAAGAAACCTGCCTTTTTTTAACGTTTTGGATCACTCATCGCTCCTTTCATCGAGCCTGATAAGCTGTTAAAATAATAATAAATAATAACAATGTATCATTTATAAAGTATTGTCCAATAAATGTTTGATTGATTGTCTTGACAAACATAGCATTTGAGTCAAAAGGATGTAAATAAAATTTATCAATACTTCCTGTCATACATTTATTGGACAATACTTTATAAATGATACATTGTTATTATTTATTATTGATATTTTACATGTCACCTCTATTCATCCTTTAACAGTTTATCCGTCCGGATGAATGGTCGAGAGCGACACCGAAACGTTAACGATAAACTAAAATAAAAAAATTGTTTCTTTGTTTCATTCTTTGGCTTCATCTTACCTACTTCAATCAAACATCAACAAACATAAAAAGGCATCGTTACGTTTAAACCTTATAAAATAAGAAATTTTATAAAAATTAATTCAATCAAATTTTACACTTTCGTATATCAGCAGAAGCGATAATTTTTTCAAGGGAGTTAAATTTTTTATAATATAATATTTTATGATTTTATTCTAAAAATTATTCATTGCCACGTAAAATCAGGACTGATGAGATGATAGGCTAGGGCTATAATTAAAAGACTTTAGTAGACAAGATCTTTATATTTATTTTTTTTAATTTTTTTTTAAACCCCTGCATCCCTTTTTAAGTTATTTATTCTTTTATCAACCCTGTTATACATTCATCCTGTTTAAAGTTTAACAGATTTTTTTTTTTACTAAAAGAATTAATTTAAATTTAAAGCGCCTATAATGGCAAAATATATGAATTTACCTATCCAAGAATAAGAATACAAAACAATCTTTAATATTAAATACCTTATACCTAATTATTTACTTATATATTAGTTTTGTCACATTTAAAAAATTAAAAGTTCAAAAAATAAATATTTTATTTTAAAATAAGATATTTATTTTCATGTTCGCATTTAATGTGACTTTAAAATAAATTCTTCTATATGAATAATTGCGGAGTCTGTCCGTCTGTCACGCTCTGTTTGAGTTACTTTCTGATGGAATTTCAAAATGAAATTTTGTCAAAGTCTAATCTATGTGAGGAGAGGGGGGATGAGCTTGTGACCGAGTCTAAACGTTTTATCCCCCAAAACTTGTTGAGACCCGCAAGAGCTGAGGCTTCTACTGGCTTCAGATGAGCTCAGGCTTTCGTACAAGAAATACCTCTTATCAAAATTTATCAATTAATCATTCTCTTTCTCGCCTCTATAAAATAGATATAGGTAGAATCAAATCAAGTTAAATTATTATTATAATAATTTATCTCGAAAAATATTTCAATCAGTTCTCTTTATATTTTCTCTTTTTTCCTTAGATTCCTCATCAGGATTCAACATTCCTGACGTCATTCCTACATTCTCATCAATGGGCTTTCATCTCTAAAGTGACTTTTCCGTATTTGGAAATTCCTGAGCCTCCGACTTTCTAGATGCTGCCCATATCTTTCTCTGCACGGAGGCTATTTTTGTAAGACATTTGAATTTTTTAAGGAGACTCAGTTATTTTATTCATATAGAAATTTTTTGTTTATTATTAAAAATGTTTATTAAATAAGACAGCCTGTTATTATATTATAATAGTATTCCTTAAATTTTTCCAACAGAGAGGTCTTAAAAGAGAAGAGAGAAATGAAATTATTTTTTCTTTAAGTCACACTCTTATTTAATCTATTACTAACACAATCAAAATTATCAATTCTTATTATAAATTTTGTCACTCGAAAAATAATAATATTCGTTTTTTTTTCAGCTTTCCTTCACTTCTTCCTGTAATTACAGGTCAGTATAAAAATTATAGAATCGTGAGAGAAAGAGAATGCAAGACGTTCATTCTCCATCAGTCACCTTTTGGATGAAATAGTGAAATTATCTTGGAACATTTCTTCAACTACAGGTATCGTCTTGGAAGCAATAAGCGGCATTACTGAGGCGATTATTGGGGAGTAATTTCAAGTAAGGTCAGCGTTTAATTTAAAGGAGACTCAGATTTTAATTAAAGGACCAACAAGTTTTACATTTTTACACGAGTTTTAACAAAAAATATTGGCATTAGTAACAAACATCAAAGAGAAAAATAATAATTATATTAAGATAGCGTATTTGAAAAATTATGCAAAATTATAGAAATAGCCTTTTGATTTAATTAATATTAATATTTGGTTCAATTTAGTTTAGAAATAACATTATTTAATATTATTACTCAAGAATCATGTAGGTAATGTAGTGTTTCCCAATCTTACCTCGTTCAGAGAGCAGTAATAATGCTGTAAAACTTTTAAGCACAGGATATATATACAAGGATGAAAGAAAACAATTCACAAGACTGAATATTTTTTTATGGTAATAACTTCGTAAAAACTATTAACAAATTTTCACTTTTCTATGGGGTGGCAATAATGACCAACCCGGAGCAATTTTTTCTCAGATGCATTTCTATCACGCGATGTTCTTTTTTATGATAAAATAATATTGTAAAAATAAATAAATAAAAAAATAATTTCATATATAAAGATCAACATCACGTGATATAACTGCAATGCACGGTTTTTGGGAAACACTGATATAAATAAAGGTTATTTTCATTTTTATACTAAACACATTCTTCTAAAGTTCTCTTTTTATAAAAATTCAATTAAAACTTGTTTAAAATTAATTATAATTATGTACGATATTCAAAATTTATTATTTTCAAAATTAAATATTAAATTGAGATAAATATAAAAATGAAAATTAGCCAACCCTCTCC
>JAAAKE020122095.1:0-15329 GCA_010014785.2 Anisolabis maritima
ATCTTCAAACAGCATCTATAATTGTTCGCAATGGAATGAAAATCTAAATATTAAAATTTCTTTATTACCTCACCCTCCAGCCTATCTACAAACCATCTGACAATCGATATCTATTAATAGTTAAAATATAAAATTTCTGCTTGAATAAAATGTCTAAGTAAAATTTTTACATCTCCAGATTTTTGGTGGGATGGTGACCCCTGGCTTAGATTGAAATTTTTGATCTTATTTTCTTTGATATTGCTATGCCTGCCTGCTCCAGGCTTGGAGTTTAAACGCACTTCCATTGACTAAAATTTTAAATCCATAAATTCCTTTTTTTTATTTAATTCATTTCCATGGATAACAACAAATTATTAAATTTTACTCATTGATTTGTTTTTCATTATTTATTTATTATTTTTATTATTTATTTATTCAAAAATGAAATAATTAAATCATTTATTAAAACTTTTTTTGTATGGTTAAAAAAATAATTAAATACACTATATACATATAATATAAATTTATATATATATATATATATAACCGCGCCCAAATGCAAATATCATATAGGTACAACTGTGTTTTACATTTAACCCTGCTTATATTCTTTGTGTTCCACTTTCTAACGGGTCAACTTATCCAATGGTTAACGAGAGGGTTTCTCAACCCTTTACTCCTTATAAATGAGGTAGAGCTCTTGCTTCATGATCTTAGTAAAATCTTTTATATTATGTATTGAACTCCACTTAATTTAAATTGGGAATGGCCCCAGGTGCTGAAAAAAAACTTTGTTCATCTTGTTGCCCAATTATTTACCTTGGCATCTCTAACTCTCCTGCATTAAATTATGATCAATAGTAAAAAAATACACAATCCTTTAAAGAAATCTATTATATATAAAAATTGATTATTAAAAACTATTGCCATTAATCGAGAGTTAAGAGTTTTCCAGAATCTGAATCTCTCAAAATTATCCAAACAATGGTTGGAAGGGATGGGGGATTTATAGGAGTCCCTTGAAGGGAAATTTTGCTTTTTTTGCAATTTTTTGGAATCTTTTAAAACGAAAGAGTAATCGTTACTTTGCATGAAGAATTTTATTATCATATACGATGTCATTAGAATTGATATGCCATTGCATGTTATAATTTGTGATTCAAGGTATGTCAAGGATTTTTAACTTACTCTCCTTCTCATATTCCATATATATAAAAATTTGATTGATATAATTTAATAACGATGAGAAAGAGAGAGAGGAAATAAATAATTAAAGAATATGCGAGAGACCCTACAATATGGTAAAAAATTCCTTTTTTGTAATTGAGACGCTTGTTGTCGATAAAATATTCAAAGAAGCAAAAAAAAAGGAGAGAGAGAGAGATGAGTGAAGGGGAAAAGTCCTTCTTCTACCTGTATAGTAGCTAGCTAGTTACATAAAGAGAGATGTCGATGATGGGAAAAGCAATTACGAAAAGAAGCTTTTGTCAAGGAGGAGAAAAATCCGATGTGGCCAGCAACCAACTTGTTTTTTATTTACATTCAAGGGAAAGAGTCTCTGAATTTCAACAACTAAGAAACATAAAGATGTGTGCCGCATTTTGTTTTGTTTCAATTTCTGGAAACTTGCTAAGAATATTTCTCCCAAAGGAGACATTTATTCTATTAAAATTTACTCCGGACCGGACTAAAGATATTGGACATTTTTGTAACTTTTCTATATACACAGAATAAAGGCTATTGAAATTTTTGAAAATACCAAGGCCATCTAAATGGAAAATGCTTTTTATTAATCAATTTATGGCTAGTCTAGATAATTAGTTTTGATTTTTTCTATCTTTTACATTCATTTCAATTGTTATAGGAAAGTTTCGTGACATTTGACTTTATTTTTTTTTCTTTCTCCAACTCGATCTTCCTTTTTAGCCAGCCCCGCCCATACGAGAGGACGCAACTTCATGTATTATATATAAATCCCTAATTCATTAAAATCTCGAAATGTCAAATTTTTACGATCACAAAACCTCCACCTCGCTCTTTCTTTGAACATGTATGAGGCGAAGAAGCGGGCAGAAAAAAAAAAGAGAAAATTCTCATCATCATTTATATTATTTTTCGCATCTGAGGCCATATAGACATTAAACGATATATAATAGATATATTTACAAATGATCCATGTATGTTTTATTTATTATTTGAAATCCATTAGCCAAAAATTCTTAGATTAACCGATTGGTTGAGCGGATTAAAGCGAATTTCTTGATTAATAGGAGTTGCATTACCATTTTTCACAAAAATATGAATAGTGATTGTCTCATTAAAAAAAAGGTCAAATAAAAGTTGTTAATAATTGTTTTTAAAACAATTTTTGTTAAAATAATTTTTTCGAAATTCCTCTAAATAGGTCATAAAATGGCATCAAAAAACTGCTATTTCTTCTAGTTGGAAGTTGATGAAATTGTGAAAAAATACAAGATGGCCCAAAAGTTAGTTTACCAATAAAATTTTTCTACAAAGATTCACGATCTGGGTTTTCTATATTATCTAATAATATATTTTAGATCTAAGAGTTGTTAATTGAGAATGCTTCGAAAAATAATAACAAAGAATTATTGTGGTTCTGTTGAGGACAGATATAAAGCTTGTATCGAACAGAAGGCTCATCATTTTGAGAATTATCATTAATGTTTGTTCATATTTTTATATTAATACATGAAATATTCGTATTTGATGTTTGTTATTTTAAATGCAAATCGATAAACTCACTTTTGGCCAACCCTGTATATATAAAAATATGAAATTAATAAAAATCTTTTCATCTGAATTTGCTCAATCCTAGATATACAGACAGACAAACAGACAGCTTTGGAGCTCTTTTTACCAGAATACAAGAATTTTCCCCCTGCAATTTCTATTATATCAATTTATTTTATTTTAAAAAACTTGCAAATGTTTGATAGAAATTGAAAACAAAAATTTTCAGAATTTTTATAAACTTTAAAAAAAAATTTTTAATGAAAGATGCAAATATGAGGCGATTTAAAAAAATCGAAAAACGCAAGTTATGGGAGTGTGAAATGATTAAGATAACTTCTGGGCTGCTGCGGGGCTGCTCCCAAAAACAAATTAAAGAAAATTAAAAAAAAGCCAATAAAATTTTTAACAAAAAAAAAAAAATAATAAATGGTATAAAATTACCAAAAAAAAAAAAAATTAAAGAGAGAAAAATTTTTAAGTCTTCTGCCATAGACTTGACTAAATTTCTTTTTCTAAAATCCAGCCATATTTATTTATACTAATTGGTTTAAATAATTTTTTTCGAACTCTGTATCCTAAACTCCCATATGTTTATTTCTAGGAGTATAACTAAAATAAAATAATATATAAAATTAATTAAATTTGCACTGCTTTGGTTTTATATGCAGTGATATCTTAAAAATCCATTTTTTTTTTAATATTAAAAATGAAATTCTATTATTTATTTATTATAAATAGTAAGGATTTATCACTGATGAAGAAAGATGGAGGAAGAAAAGATGGTGCGATTAATTAAATTCCCAAAAAGGAACGGAAAGTATGGTAAATATATTGTAAAAAAGAAGTAAAATTTTTTTTTGTGATTGGAGTAGGAATATTTGAGTAGAGTTACTCACCGCGTGGAAGACATACGAAGATGCATGCAAGTAGGAGCGAGCGGGTGCAGGGCGTCGTAGTCGTCGTCGTGGTGGTGACGGCCATCCCGTTGGGCCTCAGCTGGCCACAAAGGCCGTGGTACTCAGGAGCATAGCCAAGACGCAACACAGCAGGTACAGGTGGTGTGCGGCCACGCACTCGACTTTAAGGGACAGGGGACACGCGCACGGCTCGACGTCGGCTGTCGGCTGTCCGGTTGTCCGATTCTGTCCCGGATAGGGGCTGAGTAACAGATAACAGACAGGCAGGCAGCCTGACGTCGACCGGCCGTCTGCGCCCGCCGCCTGCGTTGTCGCTGCGTCGCTGCGTCGCGCGAGTGAACGTCGCAGTCGCGCGCGCCAACAGATGCACACGCACACACCCCTACCTTTCGCGAATTCCCCTTCAATCTTACCCCACTACTAATATTTAACCCCCATCCGCGTGCGCCTCTTTGGCCCCTGGATGCTGGTGCTGACTGCCCCAGATCAATAATTCAGCGCGCATGCGCCAATCCCAAACTTGCCGCCGAAATGTCTGCAGGCACCAAAACCAACACCAAATCTCAATAAGAAAAGGTGTGTGTGCTGCGATGCACCACTCTCATCACTTCTCATCTATCTCTACTTCTGGAAACTAAAAATGAAGGGTGCTGTCATCTTTAGAAGTTCCATTCTTATTTATTCATTTGAGGTTAAAAAAGGGATGCTGAAAGGTAATTTAATTGAGTTATGATTGATCTCCTTCAGGCATCTGAATCAGAAACTGGTTATTCCTAAGATTCACTTTTCGTTCTTGGATTGTAGGGAAGATGGTCTGTGACATTCTAGCCAAAACCATTAGAGTTTTGAACTCTTATTCCGCAGGCTTATCGACCATTAATTTATAATATAAATGACACTGATATTATAATCATATCCAGAGATACATCTAAGAAATAGAATTGACAATTTTATGCTATCATTTATCATCACCTTCAAAATTTCTGATAGATATTCCAGACTTTGTTTGATTTATTCTGTATACATTTGTTGGTGAATGAAGTGACCTTATGGCCTCCGAGAATTCAACCTAGGATCTATTTTTTTTAGAAACTTTGTATCTTCATGCTGAATCATTGAGATGTGATTTACTGAATTTCTTTCTTCTCTCTTTCCTTTGCGGAATACAAATTTTGATTTTCTGCAAATCTTTTGATAGGAACTTAGCGCGAAGTTAACAGTTCTTTCTAGTCCTTCCACAATGTTCTTGAACAGATTTTTACCTATCTACCTTATCTGATCAATGTAATTGCCTTCATTCAGGATACTACGTTAAACCAGGTTAGATTCAAAATAGCAGTAGATGTAAGTTTTTCAAATGAACTTAGAAACTAGAGAACTGGTCCGAAAATTTCTTTTCGTAGTGCTGCTGATCATATTTTGATTAGCTTCCATTTCTGCGAGGCTTACTAAAAAGGCTTTTCCTTTTCAATAATTTTCTTGACCAAGTTTTACAAAATCTTCTTGTCTGATCTCCTCTGAAATTTAAATTAACATAAGCATACTGAATAATATTAAGTTGGTCGTTCTGAAAAAGAAGGTGCTTTTCAAAATAAATCCCCATTACTCTATCTTTGAATTAAAATGAATGCGAAATGATTGACTGGGCATGTTTGGTGCATCCCAGACTTGAACCAGGGACCATCCAGTTATGCTCCCATTACACCAAGACACCCCGCCCCAATCAAAACAATCATCTCGTACTCATTTATCTTAAACTAGAAAGCATGTATTTCAAATGAGTTTAGAGAATAGCTTCATTCTTCTTTGATCCGAAATTTACTGTTGATGCAGCTGAGATTGCTATCATTATCTTCAAATTTTGCGTGTTCCTTGAAGGATGTTGATGTTAAGTTCTGCACTGGTCGTCTTATAAGAGAAAAGGTTTTAAAATAAAAATTTCTATTTCTATCTGGAAAAAATTTTTAATAAATATTAGATATTCCTTAATTTTTCACAAAAAATTTCTAAGAATATATATTAAGTAATAATAATACTTGTATGTTGGTCATATCAGTTAATTTCTTTGATGGTAGTATGAACCAATCAATTTGTTAGAGTAAATAATAAAAAAAATTCTTAGAAATCCTTTCAAGTCTACCATTAAGGATTGATTCAGAAAATGATTTCCTTTAAGTGAAGAACTGGCGTGAAAGAGAGATTAAATTTCAAGATGCTTTCAACCAGAGCCACACCTAACGGAGATATTTAGAAGTAAGGAATTTTTTTTTAAATCTTTTTCCACATCTGAGGCCATTTAGACACCGTTCTTATATATTTGGTAGCCATTATAATTTAAATAAATTTTTGTCGCTCATGACGGAAAGCGAACCACTGAACTCTGGTACGAGAAGCTCTGCACTAAGGGACAGGGCTGAGAGAATCAATTTCATCATTATGTCAGACTATTTAAACTAACCTCATTTAAATGTCAAATATAAATCATTCAATATATTGTAGCAATTTATAATTAGAAAGTCAATGACTAATGCAGATTTCTTAATCAATCTTGCTAAAATTAATTTATTGTATAAAGAAAAAAAAAAAAGTTGGTCAGGTAAAATGAATAAATAAATTTAGAGGCGATTCTGTTATTTAATATAACATCATCGGACTGAAAAATAAGATGATTAGTTATAGTAAATCATATTTAGAGCAATAAAAAAACCATAAGAGAATACGTATATAATAGAATGAGTGCCATCTAGAGAAGAATTTAGTAATTAGTAGCCATCTTTGGCTAAGAGAATAGTCAAATGCCGGACTTTTTAACCTAATCTCAATTTAAATAAATAAATGAATTTAAGAATTCTAATGAAATATGACCCATATTTAACCTAAATATCATGTCTCTTTATATTTGCATAAAATAAAAAAGAGTATCACTGGCGGACCGTGAGAAAATTTTGATAGTCGACGGAAAAATCTTTTTTGCATTTTTTATGCTTTATTAATAATAATTAAACAAAAATAATATTCTAAGCAATTCTGCTATTGGGGATGACAATTTTTGTAAGTTTTTAATATATTTCCATTTAAAGTTGCAATCGCATTAAAAAAAATGACATTTCTAACATTTGCTGTGAAACAATTGAAACTCGGCTTAAAATAAACATGGCTCTCCGTTTTGCAGTAACTTCAATGGAGCAAAAAATTGCTCGAAGTGAACTTCATTTGCAATCGAATCTTTTATATTATAATTAACAGACGCAGGTCCACGAAAAATATCGCATTGTGCCACTGAGGATGACGTGATGTTGGATGCTGAAATATTTGCCGAATAAAGTGAACCTGAGAAAAGCGACTGGTTTTTTTTCTTTTTTCCAAATTTTGTTATATTCAATAGATGCAATTCATATTGCAAGAAGTATGTTGCTATGTTGTAATTCCATTGGATGAGAAGGCAGGTTCAGGAATAATTCAGCCTTTGGATGTTTAATAAAAACTCTGAGCTTTACTGGTTCATCATCACTCCAATTTGGTCGTTGTATTTATGCCCAAAGTTGGTCCGCTTGCATTTGAAATACATATGACAATATACCTGGTATATATATGTGGAATAATGTTTTCCCGGGTTGGTCCGCCAGATTAACTCGACGTTTCGGCTCTCCTTTTGGAGCCATTTTCATTTTCAAGAGTTGTGTTAGGAAATGATGGTGGAGGTGGTTTGTTTCTGTTTTTGGGGTTGCAATCTTGCTAGTCCCCAAGTTTGGTCGGTCGATGTGGATGTGGATGGCGGTGGTTTGGGTTTCGCTCTGAGGTCCACGGTGGGCTTGGTTGGGTGTTGTGTTTTGTTTGGGTCGACTTCGAGGCCTCAATCTGCCTACTCCTCGAGTCGTTGTGTGTGTGGATTTTTCCGAGGCTTGTGTTGGTCTCTGTGTTCTAGATAGTGGTTGTTTAGATTGTGTTCGGTTGGATGGTGTGGTGACGGTTGTCGCGTCGGCTCGGATCTGGGGCCTCAATCTGCCTACTCCGCGGGTCGAGGTGTTGCTTGGTCGCTCGTTCGAGCTCAATATATATATGTAAAGTTCAGAGTTTTTATTAAGCATCCAAAGGCTGAATTATTGCTGAACCTGCCTTCTCATCCATTAAAACAATAAAAAAAATTCATATTAGTGGTCCCCGAGATTTCACATTCTGAATTTAGTGGGCCATGAGGTCTGGAAGGTTGACGACCGCTGCTATAGATGGATTTATTTTTTAGGGGAAAATTGTCATTATCTTATTAGACAGCCTAATGCAACCTGTATCATAATTAGAGAGGGAACATAATAGTTTGTTGAAAAGGCATTTAGCCCAGGGGATAAAGCAGCTAAGCTCTTAATTGAGAGTTGAATACAGCTCAGGTACAAATCCACCTTATGGCAAAAATTTATCCAGCAATTAGATCTACATCCTCCTAGAGAAGGTAACAAGTCAGTTCCTGACACAAATGACTGAATAGAGAGTACGATTCTTATAAGGACTCGTTCTCGTCATGAGAGGGTTAATCTCGTGCGATATGAATTTTTCTCACAATTTTTCATTCAAAAAAAAAAAAAAATAAATAAAAGTAATAAATAAATTCCTTTCGAACAGTGTTACGCTCACACACCAAAGTTTCTCTTTGGGAAAAAGTTGGCATCTTTTTTATTTAAACGAGTTAATTCTTCTTTCTCTCTAGAGACTCGTCCTTTTGAACCCAGATTGACTCACATCTAAACAGAATATCATATCTCTACACCAGAAGATAAACAGAGATTTTTTTATTTTATTTAAAAATCTCTCCATTAATTTCTTTCAAAATTTGATATTAGAATTTTTTTTAAACTAATCCTTGTAACTCTTCAATCAGATCTATTAAAATTATCAATTTTTTTTTAGGAGAAATACTTGTATGATTGACAGCATTATATGAAAATCTAAAAATATGTTTAATCATACATGAAGAGGGTGAAAAACTGACACAGACAATGAGTAATAATGAGCGTGAATATGAAGGGTCACCTACCTATAAATTTGAAGGCACTCACTCATCCTGGTCCTCTCCAGTCGAAGAGAACGAGTCTTGTCTATCTAATCTAGTAACATATAATAATTAATAGAAATGTTTTACGTTAATGCTGGACAAAAAAATCCAAGGCCCGTATTCAGATACATTATCTTAAGGGGAGTTTTACTATTCTATTTCATATAAAATTTTTCTTAAGTTGCTAATCTTCATTAAATTGAAGAAAAATTATAATTCAAAAAAATTCTATATATATTAAAAAACCTAGAGGAAAAGAGAAGTTAAGATTTTTCTAAATACGAGTCTAAAATTTTTGTGGACTTAAATTATGAGTTGGGGATTTAAAATCTAATAGTTATTTTCGTTGTTTCCCACACTCTTGGCAGTTTAATAAATTTCTTAAATCAATAATTTGGCAAATTTCAATATAAAATTTTCACATCCTTTTTGATTACGCCAACAAATCAAAAACAAAATATTTTTCGCTTGCATCCCAGAAACCTTTAAAATCAAAAATTTGATTTGATTTCCAATTATAAAATATCAAGTTTAGATTTGTCTTATTAATGCAAAGAGGAAAAAGCTTAAATCATTTCAAGTTGTACTCTTTATTTCACGGACCAGTAATCCGAAATTTGAAATCTCGCGGACCAACGGTTGGCTCTAGATGGAAACCCACTCTCTACAATTACAAAGGATTTGAAAATTTTTCATTTTTTATAAATTTCTTGGTCGCGAACTTTTCGAGTAAGAAGACCTCGAATTCGTTGATTTCTAAAATTTAGAACTTTTATTGTTATTTTTTTTTTCCAAAAGAAAATAACTTTTCAAATAAAATAATGAAAATTGAAGTTATTATTAAATTATTATGAAGTTTTCCACCAGAGGTTAGCTTTTAACTCTCTCTCTCTCTTTAATTAATATCGTTCTATATAGGTGGGGTATTGATTTCAATTTCAATTGAAAACTGTCAGTTCAATTGAAATAATTCAATTAACTTGTAACCATTTATATATTAATAATAATAATGACCATTGGTCAGAGAGAACAATCAAGGGCATATCTCCACCTTTATTTCATTTCATCGATTAGGAAAAGAAAGGTCGAAGTTGTAGGCGCTAAATCAAAATTAAGATTATGTCACGAAAAGTGCGCCCTTATAGCTCATAAACAAAATGTGCTAGAAAAATGGTTGATTTAGCTTTAGAAAGAAAATTAAATACTGTAGCCAAAAATATATGAACCATATATGGTGTATAACATATAACGTCTTATATGGGTTTGTGACGTAAACTTTAATAAATAACTCCAATATTAGAAAAACTGGAAAATTGGAAGAGTTATTCTCTATAAAACATATATAGATTATTGTTATGTCACTTAACGTCAATCACTGTGCCGTGAAATGTTTCCAAATGTTCCGCCAAATTTTGTCTAATTAAATGAGCAAAAAAGCAATATGTCTTTCCTAGCCTCTTTGTAGACCTATTAATTAAAATAAATAATGTATACCTATCATACGATAAACTTTAAAATATTTAAAAGTTGAGGGAGAGAGAGAACGACTTGTCTAACTTATTGATATAAAAGTCAGTGGTCGCCTCCCATTTTAAGCGAGAAAATTTATCGTAAATCTTATATATACAATTTCTCATATATGTCTAATGGCCTCAGATACCGATAAGAAAAAACAATTAACTATTTATTCCAATTCATATTTGTTTCCTCTTTTCTCATTTCAGGGCTCCTTGCAACTATCGTTAAACGCGAGATTAGGCCTATCTTTCTTTCTTTAACGATATAAAAAAAAAATTCACATTTATTTATTATTTATATTCTTGTTAAGAGAAATTGAAAAAAATTCAATTATAGTGTCTTTTAGTCATATATATTATTTACCAACTTGAAATTGATCCTGGCTATTTATTATTCGAAAAATCTGATGTAACTAAACGCACATCACACAACTTTCTCTTACCCTAAGAAAAGCTGAATGATGTGCTAACACACCAGATTTTTTCCGTCGGGTCCCCCGTTTAATACCAATTTAATCGATTTAGTTGGAGTAGATTAAGAAACAGCGGTTTCTCCCGCCGTTTACTTGAAAAGCAAAAGACCACATCATTAAAGTGGGCCCCAAACAATTTTGGGGGGGATAAGGGTTAATTCTTTTCAAAGATCATCTAACAAATTCTTGATTTATGAATTTTAATCAAAATCTTTAGAACGAATTTTTCAGAAAAAAATTTTAAAAGTACATCACTAAAGTACTAGTACTCTATGGTCGATTTTATTGAAAAGCTTCTACGTGTATGTAACGAGGGTACTTAAAACTTAAATATAAAATTTCAACCTCGTATATTTTTTCGTTTTTAAGAAATCTTGTTTATAGTCAGATTCGCACACAAACACACACACAGACACACACACACACACACACGCGCGCCATTTTGCGAGATTCATGGGGCCTCTAAACGGTAGTTCCGTTTTCGAATTTCGACATTGATTTTTTTTTGTGATCGCAATAATTTTTCATTATATATTTCATAAAGAGATAAGAAAAACTAAAAAGATTTTATTTAAAAATTTCTTTTTACTTTTTTTTTTTTTTTTTATTTTTTTTGAAAATAAGAGAAAGTAATAAAAAAAAATTGATTTTTTGATGTTACATGGAGGGTAAAATTGAGATCACATCACTAAACACCTTAAAAATAAAGAGATTTACCATTAGAAAGAGGATGCACTTCTGTAAACAACAATGTATGAAGCCTTATTGTAAGATGAATAAGAATGAATGTCTTGAAAATTTTTGGAACATTTGGATATAAACTTTTCTCTTAATTATTCAATAAGTAATGATGGACTAATAAATATTAGCAAAGTTATTCTCTAGTGAATGCTGAATTTAATTATTTATCTTATCTTATCTTATATAATCTTATTATTATTGTATATATATATATATATATATATATATATATATATATATATATACGTATGTTTTTTGAGCTCGAAAACGGCACGAAAGATTTTTTTGAAATTAGGGATGACAAATCGATCTGTGGAGGTTTCATCTTGAAGAAAACTCATTTTGATTGGTTTTTCCTTAATTAAAGTAATTGATCAACACGTGTGTCAATAAATATGCACAGGTGTCAAAACAGAGTATACAGAGCAAAGCTTGCTCAAACAAATAAAATAAATAATAATTACAAATTCTATTAATAAATATAAAATTTGTATCAAATTATAGATAAAACAAAGAAATTTAGATAAATAGATTAAAGGACCGAGCGAGGGTATTATAGCAACCCCCATTAGGAAGAGGGAAAATTCAATTCAATTCCACAAAAATTATCAATTTGTTGCTCCAGTCAGACACTTTGGTGATCGCTTGATAATCTCAACACGTGGGTCTAGAATTTCTTTAATTCAAATTATCATCTATTTTTTTTTTTTTTTTTTTTTTTTGTTTTACTTTTGTTTTTATTTTTTTATTTTTTTTCCCCCAGATAAGTTTTCCAATTTTCCTCACCTTTTTAAACAACAACAACAACAACAACACACAAGAAACTAATTATTTTTTTAATTTAACCTTCTCTCTTTCTCTCTCTCACAAATAATGTTACTGATAAATAGAAACAAATGACAAAAAGAGAAAATATAATGAAAACTGCTTATATCCTTAATTTCATCAAATGTGATCGACTAATCATGACCAGGTGCGAACATGCCCTCCTCTCATTAAAAAATGTTTTCAATTTCTAATAAATCCCACCCGAGTTCCTTTATTCTTTTTTTTTTTTTAGAAACATTTAGTGTTTTTTTTTTTTTTTTCATATATTGTAAAGCTAGATCATCCGTTTATATAAAACAAATTCGTTGCCCTTTGTTAAAAAAATTATCCTATGTTCCATTTGGAGCTTTCACCATACGGGTAAAACCAAAACATTAAACAAAGGCAATTGAAATTTAATTTTAATCAAATAATGAATGTGAGATCTATATAATATTCTCATCCGAAAGTGTTTGCCATGAAATGCTTCTGATTGGCTATTGAGTGACGCGTCATGAAACATATTGTTTATTATTTATTAAAATCAAATTATTGACTTAATTAAAGGCCTCTCCTAAATCCCACTATTATTTGTTAGTAAATGGTCGGCACATTTAGTCCAATCTCCCTCTCTTCTGCACCAGACTTTTCCCAGAAAAAAATCCTCTCCTTTAAACCTAATAATCCACAGAGAGGGATTTTATAGATTTTATTTCGGATTAAAAAAAAAAAAAATGTCGCTAAAAACATCGAAATAAAAACAAAGCAACATCCAAACCAATAAAACGTAAGAAGAAGTCTCTCCCTTATTTATGTCCGTTGTTAATTAATTGAGGTCAATGTCAGGGAGCAAGAGTTGCTATTTTTCTCGGAAATTCCAAAAAAAAAAAAAAAAAAAAAGATAGGAAATGATGATTCCAAGGGAATAAAGAAAGAAACCATGTCCTCTCTCCCTTTATCAGCAATTCTATCCCTTAGGTTTTGTCACTTGTCAGAGTCTCGTTATTACGTCACATAATATTCCTCCCTCTCACCAACTTAACTATTCAATTTAATTATCACATAGACATTTTTTTTTGACATGACATGTCATGCAGAAAACCCGATGATAACAAAATCAGGAGATCATTTTCGCTTTGCAGTTCAAAAACTATCATATACATCGAAAATTAAATTATAGCCAAAGGATTCATTTTATTGGATGCGAGTTGTGATGTGAGGGTCACGCGAGGGACGGAGTGGGGCTCACTTTAATTTTGTTCACCAATCTTTTGTAAGCTACAATGCCAAAATATATTCCCTGATTTCTTTAACGGTCCCCCCCAATTTTTAAGACAGAATTTTGAACAAAAACCTTTGACTTTTAAAATAGTTAAATAATTCTCCTGTCAAATAGTCGTAGTACGGAATTGCCTGCATATTGGAAACCCCATAAGCTTTTGTCTCACTAGAAAATGAACATTTATTCCCCTCTCGTGGTTGTTTTTGTCCCTTCCTCATCTCCTCCTTCTCCTACTCACTTTTTAACACAATTCTATTTTTGATTGTTTCATTTCGACTCGCAATCTGCCCGTAAATGTTTCTATTGTATGATACATATCTCTCTTCCACTTTTCATTCGATATGTCATTATTTTTTCAGGCTCAATCTCCGGGTGTCATAATTGGCCTCTCTCTCTAACTCTCTGTATTTATATATACATGAGAGAGAGAGAGAGAGAGAGAGTGCGTTAATTTCCTGTGAAATGGACAAACTGGCCAGGAATGAATGACAGACAGACAGACAGTTTGACATTGCAGTGTTTATTTTGCGGTTACGTCTTTCTTTCTTACTACCTAGGTAAAATATTTATATCTGCAATCAATTCATTTATTCTCTCTTACCGTAGAAGAGGAGATTCCAAAATACGGCACTCATTGAGCGAGATGATTGTTTTGAATAGGCATGTTTGGTGCCTGCCGGGCTTGAACCAGGGACCATCCACTTTCGCGGCGGATACGTCTGATACCTTTATGACACGATCAGTGAAAACATCTTATCGTCGCCAATATACAAGAGAGAAATTTCTTTAGCAAGAATTCACCTTACTTTTCTAGCGAGCCTCTGGAGCTTGCATCTAGAATTGTGAGACTCTCTAATCGGGGCTCGCAAGATGGCGATGCGAAAAGTAAGGTGAATTCTTGCTAAAGAATTTTCTCTCTTGTATAAGATGTTTTCACTGATCGTGTCATAACGGCAGCGTATCCGCTGCTGGTTCAAGCCCGGCAGGCACCAAACATGCCCATTCAAAACAATCATCTCGCTCATTTATCTTAAACGATATATTGACTTATATTTAGGTTTGGGGCATTTTTTTTAAAAACCACCACCTTTTTCAAATATCCTAAATATATTTAAAAGTATATCTGTTTGTAACGCAAAACTTCTTGGTTGATTTGTAGAGGATTTTGATTGAATTGATGTCTATCTCTATCTAAGTGCTGAGTCAAATTGTTTTCTAGGCGCTGCATTTCATAACAACACCTGCATCCGAAAGGACATCTCCAAAAAGACCTTTTATATGAAAGACTTTTGGGTCGGCGGCCGACAAAATATGCAAATGATTTAACCTTAAACTAAATTATAATGTGAAATTTATTCTTAAAATATTATTAATAATTATGAGGTTTTTATTTAATGATATTTTCTCTTTTTATCACATATGTATATATACTATTATTAAACGTTATCTTATATATATCTATATGTGAATGAATGTAAATTTTTCTCGAAAACGGTTCTAACGATTTTGATGAAATTTGGTCTGCAAGTAATCGATTGTGCTAGGGCTCATATATTTAGGGTATTTCTGTTTGGTGGAGCCTATTTTGACCCTATCTTTAGTTCTTATGACTAATTGCAAAGGTCTCTATTAGTGACTCTTCTTGTACATTGAAAAAAAAAAAAAAGAGCTAAGCTCGGACTCCACGTACACCTAATTCTCTTTTTACACGAATTTCATTTAACGCGAATTAAAAAGTTAACATTTTTCTCTTTTTACACGAATTGTTTTGCTTTAACACGATTTTAAATATTCTAAGAATTCTTT
>JAAAKE020122106.1:4833-15329 GCA_010014785.2 Anisolabis maritima
GCTTGTTATCAAGGAGTCAAAGACCTCGGAAATATAACCCAAAAAGAGATTTTTTAATTTAATATTTTTTTAAAATGAAAATATCTAGTTCAGTTGGAATATGAGTGCTTTTCAGATGCCCTCAAAGATACTTGAAAGTACCCTAAAGCTTAAGAAATTGCTATTACTATCCGGGGACGACTCAAAAAAAATCGATACGGGCTTGCCACATGATTGTGAAAAGAGAATTAAAAAAAAAAAAACTAACAGAAATAAATAAAAAAATTCAATTCTTAAATCGGGTAATTCGGCAATTACAATGTACTCAGATGTGAGCCATGTATTGAGCAATTATTATTTTCTAACTTTTGAATAGATACTGAGAATAATAACCAGCTAGGCCATGACTTGGGCTTCTGATGCCTGGGCAGACTAAGGGACTAAAGTGTATTTAATAAATTTTTAACTACAGCCTAATCCCTATAAGGGCAGAACTCAGAACCCCCTTACAAAGCCCAAACTCCCTTCAAAGGTCCGCTCTTCCTAATATCCTCTCCTTTTCGACGACCCTAGCGAGTTTAGAGCATCGTGGCTCTCAGGTCACGCGTTTGACATACTACTTACGTTTCTCTTTAAAAAAAAAAATAAATAAATAGACTCAATTATTATAATATAAGGAATTTTATAGAAAAATGTAAGATCTCCTTACTTAATTATTCATATAAATATTAACATGATGAATAAGTTAATTATTAAACAACTTAAAGCAAGAGAAAATTATGATTATCAGAAATCAGGCTCTATCTTAGTCTAGCATCTAAAATAGCGAGAAAAACTAAAAACAGTTTTTCGTCTATAACTTTATTAATTTTCAAAATAATATTTTTAAAATTTCCACGTCCCTACCAATAATATAAATAATAATAAAAATATTTTTTTGTTTTATATTTTTCACCCTATAACGAAAAGTATATTCCAGTAAATTATGAATAAAATTTTCTATAAAGGCCGATTAATTTTATAATTTTGCTTTTTATATATAAGGATTTAATTCCTAAACGAAAAAATATTTTAAAAAAAACCACTTGTTCAAAACCTGCAGATACTGATAATAATCCACTTTAGAACTAATCAAATTAAATTGAAGATTAATTAACAAGAAAACTTTTTAGATAATTTTAATAGAATTCAAGTAGTAATTATTAGTTTAACTTTTTTTTTAATGATTAAAAAGATGAAAACTTACTAATTTTATACTTATAAAATTTATTAAATTTGAACATGCTTCTATCTTAAAATTAACAATCACTTATTAATTAGAGACTAATCCGTGTTGTCACTCTCTGATCCTATCCACTCTAAAACTTTCCAGTCGGCTGCCAATATCAACAAGGCCTGAACACTAATCCTGGTCTATTGTCCCTTTTCGCCTGACGCATTTATGGACATGTTATTAGCAAAAATCAACTCCTGCTTCCTCTTTCCGTTGCTCTCACTCTCGACCAACAAGGCGGGATTATTCTGGGTCAATTCCCCGCTTGATCCGAGAAAATTTTTGAAATGGAATCGATTTGGAGGCTTAATGAATGGATTAAACTCTTTTTTTTTTTTTAAACTTTAACAATTAGTCAAGTTATGTGTATGGTTATAAACGCGTGGAAAGTGGCAAGTTTTTTGTTTTAATTAAATTTTAAAATTGTGAATAATTCTGAAAGCGAATTCATTCATATTCTAAATAGTAGTCATTTGATATGATAAATGGATTTCCTTAAGAGAAGTAGCTCTAATGACTAGATGGAATGGCGATCTCGCTGAAACATTTCAATTAATTTGTTATATACCATTTTTGGCTCGCGCAGCTTTAAATAAGTGAAATAGAAATGAAGATAGGACAAAAAGAGGTTAAAAGAGTGAAAAAGACAGCGAAGCGGGGAGGAGGAATAAAATGAAAGTGAAAGAGGAGTTTGAAACGTTTTAATAAATAATTGCCAGGCCAAGTTAAAACACGAAAGATGAATTAGTCTGCCAGAATGGCTAATTTGGATAGAAATGCCGGGGGCAGTTAACGCAAACGATTCGTTTTTAATCTGAAACCAATAACGCGGCTTAATTGAAAATGACAACGGAGCAGTTTACCATTCGAAAAATTCCAATATATAATATTTGATTAAAAATTGACTTTTTTTTTTATAAAGAAAATATGTGCAAATTTGATTATATGATTGGTGAATAAATCAACAACCCGGTTTTTTTATTTAGAAGTGAAAATCAAGCTAGTTTAATAACTGATTTTTTTTTTTTTTTTTTTTGAAAGATGAAGTTGTATGTATGACAAATAATCATGCTAGGAGGGGTGGGTCAGGAACAGATTTCCATATGCGCATTGTTTAATCTAAAACGCAATAAGGATTTATTGAAAAATATCGTTCTGCGTGAAATCAAGTTAGAAACCATCGGCCAGAATTATGGATTTATTCTTGAATCGGAATTCATTTCACTTTTATTTGCGAGAAATTCAATTTTCTTAACAGCAACTTAATTAAATTGATAATAGGAAATGTAATTGAATTGTTAAATAAATAATAATCTTAATAAATAATGATGAAAGAAGAATATGGGAGATGGATAAAAAAATTCCGTTAGTTATAATCAAGAGAGTATATGTTAATAAGAAAAAAATCGAATGATTTTTGAATATATAAAAACATGGAAAAAATTATTTCAAAATGGATAAACAAACAGTATTTTCAGTTTTATTATTATTTACTTGAATATTTTTGTTCAACTCAGTTTTATTTGAATCATTTGATTTGAAAAAAATTCCAAATGAGATGGATTAAATTTTTTTATAAAATATTTTTGTTAGATAAAATTTAAGCCGACCTTTATTTCTTTTAGAAATAGTATTTTACAAAGAAATATTTCATTTTCATTTGTGGTCAAGAGATTTGATTCATTTCATAAAATAAATAAGGACGTAGCTTAGCTTGTATCGTCACTTCTCCTTCCGTCTATCTTATTAGGTCTCATACCAAAAGCAATTTGACGCCTAAGTTCAAAAACTATACGTGAATAGGATTATTTTTTACACGTCCGCAAAGCAGAGGGAGATGTTATAGAGAACTTTAAAAAAAAAATTACCATTTTTGTATAAGTTTAAGGCGAAAATTTTGTGTAAGTTTCTTACCAAAATATAAAAATTTACTTGATAATGTTATGATATTATATTATTAAGAAGAGTGTCGATGGTTAAGCAGACATTCCAAGGCAAATGACTAAAGAGGCGTCCTTCTTCATTCTATGATCTTCATGAAAAAATTATAGAAAAAGGCAAAATTATTTGGAAAATAATAATAAAATAAATAATTAAATAAATAAAATAATCTCATCAGTTAATTCTAATTTAATGCAACACATATATACAAAGATAAGAAGAAACCAAATATCAAATTAACGGGTCTTCAGCCTTCGTGAATAATGTGCTGCAGCCTTTGTTTTCTCAAAAAAGTGATTTACTCACCTATTAAGACAATGTTTCGATAAGTATTAGTAGTATTCTTATTGCGAATGGATATATTCATTAAGGACCTCGCAAATCTTTTTGTATCAAGTGATAGATAAGAGAGGTAAGACAAAAATATTTGTCGAAACGTTGTCTTAATAAATAACTTTTTTTGAGAAAACAAAGGATGCAAACACGTTATTTCACAATCCAATTAAAGCTAACTTTCAGCATTATTCATTTCATTTCCAAATGAAATTATATAAACTTCAGTGAAGCCAAAGGTAAATTTTCCCTATTAGTGATCTGGATATGATTCGTCAATTAAATTATTCTAATTTTTCTGTAGCAAATTATTTTGAAATTAATAACACACTATATATTTCAAAATTCTGTAATTTAGTCCTTTGCAGAACATTGCTCATGGGAAGGGAGAGAAGTGTATGGAATAGACATAACAAAGATCAAGGAGAGGATAAGTATATAAAAATAAATATAGATAGATAATGTAGTAGAAATAACAAAAATAAAAAAAAAAAAAAAAAAAAAAGCGAAATATAAATAAAATAAATAAATATATATAAATTTATAAAAATTAGGATGTTTTTCTAAAATAAAAATAATTAATAAACTTTAAGATTTATTTTATTATATTTCTTAAAATCTCTTTGTTTCTCTCTTTCCTTTTAGATGAATAAACTTACTCAAATAGAGAAACTTTCATAACTTGCAAAGTTTCATTTCAAAGGTCATCTCGGGTTGAGGCGAGTCTCAAAATGTAAAAGGTAAACAAAGAAGTCCCCTCTCCTCAGGCATCTATTTTAAAGAGATTTTTAATTTCATAACTTTCTTAAAAAATGAGTAATTAAAAGATACATTCAAAAACTTTCAACAACGTCAAATCCAAATTAATAAAAATAATTAAAATACTTTTGATATAATATTATATATGTGGTGAATTTGTTTTTATATGTAGTAGTTAGTCTTTTTATATGTCTATAGAAATAGAAAATATAAGATATCAGTGCAATCTGAAATTTTGAACTATTAATAAAATATATACCGTATATATATACTTTATTATACGTATTTTTTTATTATTGTTTTAGTTTTGTTGTTTTGTTTTACTATTGTTTTGTTTTTGTTTTATTATTGTATTAATAATGTTTTATTTTCAGTAATTTGAGTGGATATTTTATTGCGACATATTTTATATAAGATTTTTGTTTTATTATTATTATACTATAATTTTATTACAATTATAATTATATAATTGTATATTTATAAAATTTTGTATTGAAAGTTCTACAGCCTGTTTTCAAAAAAAAAAAAAGAAAAAAGAAAAAAGCATAGTGTTTGTATGAATATTAATAAAATAAAAAAAAAAAGAGGCAAGTGATAAACGGAAGAATTTGCTTTGTCTTGTTCATGTTACTCCCAACCGAAGACCAAGGTCTCCATTTAAACCTCCACAACCTTGTTTTAATCACTTAATGTCTTCTTATTCTGCATTCAACACAGCAGATATTAATTTAGAGACAACTAATTTTAAATTTAGAACCGTTGTGAACAGATGTGATTCAATTTGGGATTTGATGATGATGGCGCAATTATGAGATAAACATGCAACTATTATTCAAAAGGACAGTTTGCATGTGTAAAAAATTAAAGTGACAGATTCCATAAATTATTTCTTAAATATATTCAAAATAATGGATTTTTTATGACCTTATTTTTTTAAGCAAATTTTAAATTATCGGTTTTTTTTTTTTTTGTAATCAGTTGAGAAAGCCAATATTTGTTATTAATATATCAATGAAGTCTCCTAGCTAACTTATTAATCATGTAAACGCTTTAATCGATTTTCTGAGAAAGAAATTAAATTTGTATATTATTACGTAAATGAATTGCAAATTAATTAGTAAAACTTTTATCGGATTATTTTAGTTCTTAAAGACTAAATTAAAAAAATTCCAATGAAATGAAGCAGAGATAATCTGTCGGATGAGGTTCTACATTCGTTCGATAAAATGGAGATTAGGATAGAATTATATCGGAAATTTTAAAATAATGAAGACAAAACACATACATACTCTTATGATAAAATATATGGGTAGAATACATTAAAGGATTTAAATAAAAAAATAGACTATTTTAGGAAAAACAAAATAAAATAGAATTTATTGCCAATGAATGGGACAGGATGTTTATTATATTTAATAATAAAAAAATGTATTGAAATCTTTCAGATTATTTATTATTATTCTAGCCTGATTTTTTATAATTAAAAATATACTCGACCCGCTCCCATAATTCTTTCCAGGGAAGGATACAAAGGCTGTAATAACTTCACCCTTCTCTTAAAGACAAAGAGGGGCAGCCGCCTTATGAGCCTGATTGATGTATCTTTTTAGCTTTCATATTTTTAACACAAAGATAAGATTTTGGAATTCGCAGGGTGGATATGATATAAATTTTTTTATTGAATCCAATAAAATTATAATTTAAAAAATAGTATAATTCAGAGCAAAAAATATTTCTAAATATTATTATTATTATATTCATCGAAGTTTTTAGGCCGAATGAATGTTTATAGTAAAAAATCCGCAGTCTTTTTATTAAAATATTTTTATTTACGCTTTAATGTCGACGTTTTGACGCCTTCATCAGTTCCTTTTTAGCGTACAATCTCGCTTGCGAAACCATAATATTCCGCTCAACAAGCAATGCAATTTTTTGTCAGCAAGATTTTAAAGTGAATGTACAAACGGAAACACCTGTCGAAGACAGAATCCCTGTCGAAACGTCACTATTAAAGCGTGAATAAAAATATTTTAATAAAAACGCTGCGCATTTTTTCTATCCAATCCTTGGCAAAAAAAACTCCGGACTAATCAAATTATTGAAAAACAAACCGAATATTTCTATTAAGAGTTGAGATAAAAAAAAAGGCAATAATTTGAGCGGGATTATTATTATACTTGTATTCAATGCACTTTCCTAAAAATCCAAATTCATCTTGCAGAATAATTACCAAATCATTCTCCAACCAAGAATGCCTCTTATAAAAGGACAACGATTTTTTTTCTACATCTTATTTATATATGATGCTTTCTACTTTACTCGTAATTAATTTTATCCCAAGATACGATAGTGACTGCTCATCAAGTTTAAGCAAACTTCTACTCCCTAAAGTTATGCAACACCATGACTCACCAAGTGACTATATAAGTCACTCATGTGTTATTTTTTTAATTTTTCCTCTCATTTTTGATTTTACTAATTTAGCGTTGTTAGATAATTATTTATTTTTTATTAGTGGGATTACAACAATATTGATTCTCTCTTTTATTTTTCTAAAAAATAATTTTTCCTCTATAATTAAAACTCATATAATGAGTTTAATGAATTCTGATTGAAGAGAAAGAAAATTAATTTTCATTTTGTTAGCTTTTCCTTGATTTGGTTTTTATATTGACCTTGTGTGCTCGGCAATAAATTTATTTTTCAAAAAAAAAAAATGTGATTAAAAAATTGTTATTTTATCTGAAGGAGGCTTGTTAAGATGTTCTTTGGCAATTTCTTGAGCAAGAAATTGTCCTTAATTTGAATTGACAGAAAATGTTTTTTTATTAATATTTATTAAGGCTCGGCAATATAGCCATCTTTAAAGTTGATTCGCTTCTTTTACATTATTGTAATATTGTATACCTTAGAACATAATATGTTGGCCCACCCCGCGGCCGAGAGGTTAGAACAATGTCAATATTGATAACCGGAAACGCCCAGTGAACTGGGTTTGAATTCCAGGCAGTCCTGTGAAAATTTATTTAATCCATTAATATTTGGTATAAGCAAATATACCTGAATATACGTAAATAATATAATTGAGATGGTTTAAAAATCTATATGCCTCAAATGCCTGGTAAAACCTATGATCTTTATTGGAGTTATCTAAATCGGTTAAGGTTAAAACAAAATTAAACTATAAAATTTATAATAAAAAGTGAGCAACGAAGAGTAGATCGAAAAAAGATAAAAATATTTATAAAAATAAAAAGTATAAAATATATACTGATATTAATGAACGATAGATAGATATGAAAAAATTCAAAAACACAAAAAACTATAAAAGGAACTGATTGTTCGCAAATGTCAAGATATTAAAAGTTTTTCTCACAATCTTTTACTGCCTATTTATCCATGATTCAATTCATAGAATTTGAATTATTATTTTTTAAGTCTTTTTTCGTCATCTAAGGCCATTTAGACACTCCGTCCTTATTTATTTATATTAATTAGTAGCTAATATAAATAAATTTATGTCGCTCAAAGCGAAAAGCGAGACTCTGCATCAAGGGACTATTGACCTAGAAAAACCTAGAAAAAAAAAACAAAATAAAATTTCCATACCGCCCAGAAGCCTAGATAATTTATTTATTATTGTTACCATTTACAAGCAGATTAGTTCTCGTAATTTTTCCATAGAAATATTTTAACATGATTTTTTTTTTTGTTTATTTTCATCACAAATTTTTGTAATGGCATTTATTATTAATATTTATTTGAATTAAAATATATTAAATTTAATATCTTTATTGATATTGATATGATAAAAAAAAAGTTATTTTCCAAATAGCCTTTGACTTCAATGAAAACAAATTAAAATTTCTTTGAAGTTTATGAATTTTTTTGCTTCTGGCAGAAATGGAAATGAAAAAAAATTTACTCTCGTACTACCGTTATTTATGTCAGGTTATCAGAGCAGAGGAAGAGTGTGACGAGAAACCAAAACGTTGAAGACAAGCTGAAATAAAAATTCTGCATCTGAGAACATATAGCCCATATAATATAAACAAATTTTTGTCACTCAGAATGGGAACGAACCAATGACCTTTGATAGGTGGGGCGAGATCTCAACCTCTGCGCCAAGGGACAGGGTTATTTCACTTTTCTTGGGAATTACAATCACATCAATTCAAATTTTTTAAGTATTAATAGATAAATCTCTCTCCGCACTATTTCCAAAATGAATACTTCCTTGTTTTTTTCCTGCATATTTGGGATCGGCAAAAGAAATTAAGTATGGGATTATTTTAACATTAATCACTCTAAGTTTAATTCATAATTCTTTTGTTTATATTTATAAAACACTTTCTTATTTAAATGATTATTAATTCAAGTTGTCTGAATAAATCTTGCATACATTTTTTTTATTTTGTTTAATGAGCCATAATGAACATTGCTTCATGAGCGAAATGAACCTGTTAGAACACTATCTGAGTGACCATCAATCATCATCACCTGGCTGTGAAGGCCGCCGGAAACTAGTTTTGAATAAATGAATGTCCAAATGTCATTATTACATTTCTCTGAATAAACAATAAAATTTTATAGGTACATATATTAATATTTCTAAGAATATTATTATTATTATTATTATTATTATTATTATTATTATTATTATTATTATTATTATTATTGATTATTATAATTATTTAAATCATATTTTGAAAAAATAGGCTTATAAAAATCATGATTACAATTAAAATATATTCAAAAAAAAAAAAAATTACATTTTGATGCTCATCATTATTCTTTAAATGTGATGAAAAAAAAAAAAGTTGATTCCCTAAATCAGTGAACGATTTGAATAATTTTTTTTTTTTAATTCAGCTGAATGAGGCAATGTAAAGAAAAGTGATTTTCGGATCAATGTCAATACCTATATCCCCTCTCTAGGAATGAATTTTCAATCCTGATGACTTCCAAAATAATTTACTGATTTCAAGGATTTATTTTTTTTTTACGTTAAGCTCTTATCCATGTCAATACCTATATCCCCTATCTAAGAAACTTTGGAATACTTCTTTCTTTTAAACAAATAAATAAAAAATTAAAGTTAACCCCTGCCTCTTGAACAAGTAGTTAATATGGTTGCCTATGAATCAGGAGATCGCTGGATTGTTTTTTTTTTAGTCTTTTTGGCATCTTGAGCCATATAGAAATTAAACGATACATATATATTATAATAAATTTATCCAGGCATAATTATTTTTACCAAATGGTATCCAATTGATTTAAATAAATTTTCACAGGACCTATATCCCTTGGTTTTTAAGTCTATCAATATTGATAATGTCAATATCTTTACCGTATCGACCACCAAAAGGAGGAGCCATAGAAATTAAAAATATTTAATTAATTATGAATAAATATCAATAGATCATAATTAATAATTATCATTTATTTACGATAATCTAATCATATTCATTTATATTAATTAGTTTTTATCTATTTGGGTTGAACACATATATCTTGGCTTTTTTTGACTATATGTATATTATTATATTTACAAATTCAAAGAACGATAGCCTTTACACTCCTACCTCTGCTACTCCATTCATAGTTTCCCTTAATTAAAAATTATAAGCTTCCTCTTCATCCCAGCTCAGCTTTAAATTTATTAACAAAGTCAACATTTACAACCTCTAGACGTGGGTATTGATATATTTTGATAACTTTTCGTAAGAAGAGATTTTAAGAAGTTTCAGAAAAATATTTTTTTCTTTATTATATTTGAAATAATATACATAGGATTATTAGTTCCTATTCTTTATTTTCCTTTTTTTTTTTTTTAAATTTAAAGTTATTGTTTCCATTATAAAGAGATTTTTTTTTTTATTTTATTCTTTTTTAAATATTCTATTTAATTTATTCTTATTTTATCACATTCTGTCTCTATTTTATAAAATAAAGTAAAATTCTCCTTCTATTTCTATTAAGTTAAGACTTTACTATATTTGAGAAAGAAAATTCCCTGGTGCCGAGTTGGTGAAAAAATATTGACAGCGTTAAAGGAAATGAAAAATGATGCCAGGGACATAAATTCTTCTTATTCTAATAGTGATATAGGCGACAGTTTCTGCCAACTGTTGAAAGATAGAATCGCTAATAGTTTTATATGATGTAATAATTTTTAATTTAATAAATTTCATTAAATATATTACTTTTC
>JAAAKE020122117.1:0-15328 GCA_010014785.2 Anisolabis maritima
GAATATCGAGTTTTCTTTAATAAACCCTTTTAAACGCGGGGCAGCGGGAATTTACTCCGCTTGTCCTCCCTTTGGGGGGGGGGGGGGGGAGGGAAGGGATTTCTAAAAATTTAAAAAAAATTTTTACCATCATTTAAAAACTTTAAAGAAATTTTTCAACTTTAAGCACTGAGCACTGACACTCAGGGGGGTCCATTGTGTCTGGAACTCCTCCCCCCTTTAGAAAAATTTTTCTAGTTATTTCTAATTCTTCGTTTTCAAAACTTTTCTTTATCGTTGTTTAAATCAGTAAAGTGCACATTTAGGGCGAATGACAACTATGTGATATCAAGGGTAGTAGAATTAGAATTGCACTTGCATTTCATATGACATAGGTGTGACGTCAGGTTGAGCGAGCAATGGTTAATATTATATAATGCTTAGTGTTATTGGAAAACAGCCTGTGTCTTAAACATAGATTCCTCTATCTTTAATTTTTTCACTTAGTCAAAGGTAAAAAAAAATTGTGGAAATGGATTTTGTTTCTTTTCTACTGCCCTTGGGTTAAATTTTTCTTAAGATTTATTTAAATATATTATTTATTTAAATAAAAAACATTTAAAAATATTTTTTTTACTGCCAAGACTTTGCTCACCAAAGTGCAATTTCTTTAGGTTCTCTTTTAATCCACATCTCTGTATTTTTCCTTGGTCTATTTTTCACCTGGCAAAGAGCCCACTACCATAAAAATGTGTTAAAGATAAAAACGCAAGGCTGTTTCATTAGATTTAGAAAAAAGTATTTTCTTTATATTAACATGATCAATTGGGAATATTCCTTAAGAAAGTGCGGGCAGACCCACAGAAGGGGAAAGGGGGTTCAAGGGGCATATGCTATCTCCTAAAAACGAGTAGTAAACACTAGCAAACTAAAATTCATTTTATTTCTCTATAATACTCTAAATATTAATCGCACTTTTTTTCTAATTCTACGAGTCTCTACGAAATGAGGTCCCCCGAATTAAAGTTATGTAGATTATTTCTCATCATAACTTTTATTTTTTTTAATTTTAAATAAATTTATTAGTTTGTGCAAAAAATTAAATAAAAACTAACATAAACTAAGAGTAAAGTTCTTTTTATCTAATTTGAATCGGTCGCTTGTTGTTTTTAAATACTGATATTTTCTTTTCCGATTCAGCAAAAAATTTTAAAATTTCTCTTTCCTTCTATCTTTTTCGGAATTTGAGCCCAGAAAGACTCCATCCATATTTATTTAGTTAAATTAATTAATAGTCAATATATTTTAAATAAATTTTATCACTCAGGACGGGAAGTGAACCAACTACCCTCAGATCAGAGTTTATTTTAAATCCGGGATAACCTGCGATGGTTGATGTAAATGAAATAAGAGATAATTTTCAGGCCTTTATTTAAAGATCCCACGACATTTAGGTGTAGTTCTTATCCTTTTTATACTCGCGACCCCTCAAATCTTTTTTTTAAATAATAATTATTTAAATATTATAATGGTATATAAAATAATAAAATATATTTTATTTACTAACTTGCAAACTATGATTTAATGAGATCCGTGTTGCTTGATACTTTCCACTAATTTGTCCGTTTTTGCATCATTTGTAATATTTAATGCAGGAATCTAATTGAAATAATTATAAAATAAATTTTAATTTAATAATTTAAAAACCTCAAGTCACATACTCACGCACTATTTGCAATAACTATTAATTTTAATTTGTTAAAAGTTAAAGCCAACACTCATCTGATGATACTCTAAAATATACAAATCCAAGAAATAAAAATAATAAGCGAATGATTACAATGTATTCGAAAATAGAAATATTATGAGACATGAATGTAAAAAAAAAGAACGAAAGTATGAAACAATTTATATTAAATTTGGATTTATTGGTGTAGAAATTAGCGGAATTATTTTAATAAAAAATATAGCTTATAATAATATTCATATTATTTTATTGTAATCGTAAAAATAATAAAATTATAAAAACTAACAATTTTTCTAAAATTTTCGGGATACCCTTAGAATCCTTTCGGTTAAGAACCACTGCCTTAGATCATGAAGCAAAAGTTTTATCTTCTCAAGATTCAATTTAATAGACGAGTAGATAAATTTGCATTGGATGAGATATACACACTAAATTTTACTAATACTTGTAAACTAGTAAAATTATTTCTTTTTTTTAGCACCCTGCCCGTTCCTCATCTGAGCGAGACGGCAGAAGTATCGTGGGAATTTTCTATCTTTTTTACTAGATTTTTCAACAAATTTTGGCGTTTTGTCGTTCCCTTTAGGCCAAAAAACATGAAGCGTATGAGTCCGTCTTTCATGTCCACAATTATGAACCGATTTCGATGAAATTTCATGTCTATTATTAGTCTATACACTTTCTACTACTCCATTATATTAGTCTAATTAATTAAACTTCAGTTTTGAGCATGATGATGCGTGGAATGGGGGCGGAGGGATGACCACTCACAGCGCGCCCTGATCAAAGCCGTTGCTATGGTAACTCTACGATGTTACATTTTCAAAAGCAAAAGATAAAAAAGTTAATTAACCTAGCTATAACAAACAAAAAAGTCATTACATTGTACATTATTTTTAAGGTAATTTTTTCTTAACTCTTGTAAAAAGAATAAAATTTTTCGTGTTATTTCAAATTCTTGTAAAAATAATCCGTGTTAAATTGGGTCAAGTTAAAATGAGATTCAAGATTTTCTGCTAATAACAAGCCCCTAAGGGCGTAAATCACAAATAAAAATGAAAAACTTTAACATTTCATTTTTAACTCTAGTGACCTTTTGACAGTCAACTGACTTTTGGGTAAGAAAGGTCCCGTTTACAAGTACTTAAAAAGATCTTTAAGTATTTTGCCTTAACCAGTCTCTAAGGAGGGGGAGGGGTTAATCACAAAATGGTGGCAAGTGCTTTAAGTCACGTTCCCTTTATAGTTTAATTACTTGACATGTATCATTACCCATATATTAACATATATTATAACAATTGAGTGCAACGTATATGAATTTGCACAAGGAGGCCAAAGTACTTTGCGCCTGTATTTGTCCGTCCTGCCCCTCCGCCGAGAGTACTGAAGTTATATAAAATAGAGTATAACTCGCTTTCCTTCTTCCTTTCATTAGTTTTTGGATTCATTCCCACGTATTTAAGATTTAGGCTATTTTTGTTTAAATTTCTTAATAATGAATTTTAAGTGCATTGGGTACTATTACCCTAATAAATTAAAACTTCTTATTTATTATATATTTATTTTTTTTAATTTAATTTTTCAACAAATAGATTTTTTTTTGTCTTTTTTTTTCTATCCAATCGCAAATCAAAAATAACATGAGATGTTTAAAGATTGATTTCTACATATTTTTATTTTTTGAAATGAGAAATTTTTAGATTATGATTGAAACATATGAATATATTAATATTAATATTCAAAATTTGGATGATAGAATATTTATAATTCTTATAATAACAATAATAATGACAAAAACACTATTTTATTTATATAAAATAAATATCTCGAAAATATTGTAAATAATTAGAAAGCTAAACCAGCTTCTTTGTATGTGGTGAAAATCTTCTCAATCGAGTTGACATACGCAGCTGTTCTCAAGTCAAGGCCAAGGTTGTACTTCATCGCTGTTTTCATGATCGCCTAAAAATTAATTGCATTAATTACAATTACAATATAAAACAAATGATTTAACTGAACTGATAGGACTTTGTTTGTGGTTTTCAAACAACGCCCTAGAGACTGTAAAAAGCCAGTCAAAATATCGTTTAAGATAAACAGATTGACTCAAGTAAATTTTAAATTTCTAAAACACAAAAGAAACGAGGATGCTTTTTAATTAAAACAAATGTATTAAAGAAATTAGTTCAGAGGCTCACAATAAGATTGTTCCTCTTTTAGGTCCCGAATTTTGGGAAAGGGCCAGGAAAAAGAAAATGTATCATTCTTTATTAGTCAAATTTACATAATTATCCTTTTACGTACCGAATAGAATGTAGTTAATGTTCAGGGTTTCCAGAACAAAACAGTCTTCCCTAAAGAGAGCCGTTTCGAAACTTTCTCTGACCTATTTTAGAAATGTTTCTGGCACGATATTTTCTATCGAAGACAAAAAATTTTGAAAAGTCTCGGGAAGAAATGTATAGTCGCGGCCCCTTATTTATAAAAAAAATCTGTCTCCACCGACTCTTCCGCATATATATATATATATTTTTTTTTTCTTGATGCGATTTTTCCGTGTAAAAATTTTACTCTGAGTTTTAGATTAATATTCTAATTTAAAATAGTAACAAAATTATTGTAAAATAATAATAATAATAATACCCTAGCTGATCTCTCCATGGTATAATCCAAACCAGAATGGACAATATCTTTTTCTGAAGCGCCGGAAATTCGCTTTTGGAAAGATTCTGATGGTGTAACAGGAATGCGTCCTCCAACTCGGCCAAAACGTCTTTCGAGAGATTCTTGGACAGACTCTAAAAAAAAAGTTTTCTCATGTTATACTCATATATTATATATATAAACTATTTAATTATTAATAAATAGTGAACACTGGAAGTTTGTTCTCTGTAAGAAAGAGGGCTAGCAGTTTTTTTTAAGTGATTTTATTTACACCTTTTAAAGCCCTGGTTACTGAGCCTGGGTTCTGGTTGTGACTTCTTCATGTCTCCCATGCGTTAAAAGTCCGTGGGTGCATAAGTTAGCTCGTGTTTGGTTCCTTTGAATTAGGCAAGCCAAATGACCAACTCATTAATGAAATTTTTGACGAAATTGCGAAGAGCTTCTTTATGACTATTACTTTTTAATTTCTAGGAAGATTCATGGGTGTTCTGCTCTAGAAGAGTTCTGGAGCAATTAATCGAAAAATAATGAGATGGTCACTTGGCTTGTCTACTTTCCAGACGAATTTACGCATCCCGTGATACATAAAATTGTTCACTTAGACATATTAAAACAAGCACATGTATGTAGGATATTAAAAATATTTTAATTATAATAGTAATATTTAATGTTTCCATGGAACATAAAATTACTCCATTGATTTTTTTTTTTTGTTTTTGATCTCCTGACTGCTCGAACGTTACATATTTATTTATATTAAAAAAATACCATGGGAAATTAAAACAGGTAATAGCAAGTTGTGTGGTCAATTACCGGTTGATAAATTATCTTCTAATAATAGCGAACCTCTTTTGTTAGAGAAAAATTTATTCTTAGATATATTTTGTGTATTCTTTAAAAATATGATGTACCATATTTATTATCCTATTTTCAATAATAAAAATGAATGCATTTTATAGAAATTTAATCATCTATTTATTCTTTTCAATTTATAGATATGCTCCCATGTGTTGAATTGAAGGCGCCAAGTAAATGAGAACTGTCATTTGATGTACCTCAAATATCCATATAATTTCATTAATATCTACTCCACAAAGGTAAATATTATCTCAAAATAATTATATTAATACATATTTTATAATCATAATATCATTTGATATTTGTTATATATATATTTATGGAAATATTCGTTTCTTTGATGCTACTAAATTTTTCTAACCTACAATAATTATTTCATTTTTTAAATATTTACTTATGATTAAAATTTGACAGATCTATTTATAAAAATTATGCTTTTTAATTATTCTCTTCAATTAAGTAATATGAAATAATAAAATAATCTTTATTTCTATTGATGTTCTTAATTAAAATTTTAAAAAAAAGTTGGGCCATCATGAAATTAATAATCCTATTAATAATAAATTTTCATTTTATCTCTAGATATCCAGGATTTGACAGAAATAAAAAGATCAACCGATAGTAATGGTAATTGTAATACAGTACTTTATTAGTTTTTTTTTTTTTGTAATTTTAGGCCAGTTATTTTCTCTTTTTTCATGAGGCTGTCCCCATGGCCCAACTTGTTAGTTTTTTCGATATAATTTTATTTCACTTAATAGAAAGACTATATTATTTGGTTATTCACCTAAGCCCTTCGTTTCTATTGAAATATTTTGTCCAGCATCTTATTGATCAATCATATCTTTTATCTATCTATCTTTTTATATATATATAACTCATAACAAAGATTAAAATACATTATAATATCATAATAAAATTAACATAAATAAATAAATAGTTGAATAAATATCTTATTTCACTTAAATTTAGCCCACTCAAATATGGATTGTGTTGTTTTTTAAAAAGAATTTTTTTTAATAAATGGAGTAATCATTATGGGTTGTTTTTTTTTGAGAAGAAAATGTGTAATAATGAATTTTTTTCAAGAGAAAATAATATTAGCAGTAAATTCCGAGTCTAAAAAATTCCAAACATTTATAGTAAATATTAATTCAAATTTTTGCATTTACGTTTAGAAATTTCATTCAATTATTTTACTTTTCTAAACTTTTCTACAAATGAATATATATATATATATGTATGTCTTGTCATGGTTAAAGCGGCGTTTGCAAAATATTTCATCTTTACCTTCATTTTCATTTTATATATTTTAATAACAAGGAAGGATTGACCCAAAATTACCTCTTCTTGGATTACTTAAAAGCATTTAAATAATTACTTTTAACACTAAATGTTTAAAAAATTATTTTCCATTGCCTTTACAAATTTTTTAGGTTTTATTTTCTGGGAGTTTGCCCAAAACCCTTTCGACCTGACTAAGAAATAATATGGATGGATGGATTTAATTTTTGGGACGGGTTTCCCTTACGACACTTAGGCCATTACACACGGGCCCTTTCTATCAGTTACTGGGCGTTAGATTATCTCCCACTTTCCTACCCCAGGAGGAAACTGGCAATGTTGAATAATTTTAACGACAAGCGTAACTCAAATCCGAGTTGGGTTGCAACTCCAGTTCTGAAATCCTCAGCTTATCCGTCCGTCTTAGACACACCTCCTCTAAGAAATAATATTATATTCTTAGGTCGAATAAAATTTTATTTCTCTTATAAATTTGTAATTGTATGATTATATTTTTTGTTTGTAAAAATCATGTAAAAGTTTCGGGTGGAGAATTTATTATTTTGAGCTTTGAAAGAATTCAAATATTTACAGATTATTTTTTAAAAACAAAAAATATATTCACTTAAAAATTTAAAAACTGAGCAAAGAATGTCAGAAGAGGTCTCGAGAGAGGAAATTTCAAGGCCTCATTTGCTCGAGATCACCAAATCTCCTAGATGTATATATATTGAAATTTTATATGAAAATGAATATTTTAATGCATATATATATATATATATATATAATTATTTCTGTGTATATATTTACACAAACCGATTAAATTATTAATTTAATATTTATCTAAAATATGAATAATATTTTATTTAAACTATTATTTAAATAAATATGGACCGAACAATAAAATATTGTTTTAGATAAATATAAAAATTTAATTTGTTTATAAAAAAATTTAAACAAATCAAAATTTTAAAACTCCTTTAATAAGGCTAGTGGCTGCTTTGCTTATTTGCTGAGACAAGTGGAAGAAGAAAATTTTCTTCTCTTCATGATTAAAGACATATTTAAATTATTTAAACAAGTTCTATTAAAAATTTTTTTTTGAGTAAGTAATCTTAGGAGAGTGCTTCGGGTTCTTCTTCCTCTTCCTTTTGAGTCAAAAACATATATAAAAAAAGATCTGAATGAAGTTTGGGCCTTTCCCTTTAATGTTGTCAGGATTCGCTATTTTCTATATACTATCCCCATAAAAGTAATTGGACAACCTGTATCTTCAAAATCATCAAATTTCATAATGTTTGACTATTATGAAATTTATTATTTTCAGATTTCATATAGATCTTCTAATTATCCATTAAGAAGAAACCTCAAATGCAATTTGTTCAATTACATTTGAGGGAGATAGATAGTATGTTACCCTTAGAGACAGAAGTTCAAGTAATGTCACCCTTAACTAGTTGATGTCAACATTTCAGTTTCAGCTAAAGTCCGAAAAAAATTTGTCAATTACTTCAACTAATTAAAATCAACATTAACTGATCCTTTTTATATTGTCTTGTACCAAAATCAGTGAATTAGTTTGCAATATTTTTAAAAACAAAAAATATATTCACTTAAAAATTTAATTTAATAGTTTATTTTCTCTAAGTACGCCTATATTCTTTATATGGTGGATGGATGGATTCAATTTTTGAGACGGATTTCCCGTCCCACAGGCACTAAGGCTATCACGAATTGCGACTTTGTGTCTGTTACTGGGAGTGAGATTATATCCCACTTTCCTATCCCGAGAGGAGTTGAATAATTTTTTGCGGCAAGCTGGATTCGAACCCGAGTTGTGTTGCAACTTCAGATCCGTAATCCGAAGCATACCCGATTAGCCACTCACCTCCTCAATTCTTTATATAATTCACATAAAAAAGAAAAATTACCGAGTAAATGATAATTGGACTCTCGTTCATATTTGAATGTAAGTCGACCATATGAGACATGGTTCAAGTTTTTAAGCCATTCGAAGAAAGATACGGTGACACCACCAGCGTTGATGTAAAGATCAGGAATGACTAGTATGTTGCGATCAATGAGAATCTTATCCGCAGCTGGAGTTGTTGGACCATTGGCGGCTTCTGCGATTATCTGAAATTCATTCACAAAAAAGACTTTAAGCGACCTAGGCGTTGATTGCTATTCAATTTTTTTTTTTAATTCAAATAAATTTCAACTCATCTTTCACGAGGCTGTCGCAATTTATATTTCGTGTGAGCATTTTTAAACAAAATTCTAATACATATTTAATTAAAATAGGGTTTTAAGTCTATGAAAATTTATTAAGTAATTGTCATAATTTCCCTGCCGTTTAAAAAAAATTAGATAATTTGCCTCGCCCTTTTTGGGAAAAATTTTTCTACTCTAACTTAAACCAAAACAGGTATCCATTATAGTTATATATTCTAATATTTATTTACAAACCTTGGCTTGGATTTTATGAGCATTTTCTTTGTGAATAACTTTTTCCACGGCTGCAGGAACAAAAATATCGCATTGTTCATACATAAGATTTTCACCCTCATAGAGTTTAGCTCCTGGGAATCCAACGATACTTCCAGTATCGTTACGATGATCCTCTAGTTGCTGGAATTAAAAAATAAATAATTTATAATAAAGGTTTTGTGAAGCTCTTCTAATAAAATCTCTAGACTAAACAAAAATCTTTTGACTATTTGACGTTCAATTCTTTATGGTCTTATTTATAGAAAGGTTTACTTACCTTAGGGTCAATTCCCTCCGAGTTATAAATAGAACCTTCCCTTTCAATGACTCCGATGCAAACCGCTCCAGCTCGGTGAAGGTAGCGCATCGTGTGAAGACCGACATTTCCAAAGCCCTGTGAATGACATAGGATGAATTTAATTTAAGTGACGGATTTCCCGTCCCATAGGCACTTAGGCCATCACGAAGTGGGCCCTTTGAGACTGTTACTGGGGGTGAGGTTATTTCCCACTTTGCTAGGCCAGGAGAAGACTGGAATTTTTTGCGGCAAGCGAAACTCGGACCCGAGTTGTGTTGCAACTTAAGGTCAGTAATCCGCAGCTTAACCGCTTAGCCACTCGCTTTCTCCTGTAAATGACATAGTTTAAAATAATAGAATATGAATATGATAGAACTTTGTTATTAAATTTTGCCAACTCTAAAACTTTTCCATTCACAGATCATTATATTTGATGCAATATTTTATTTAGATAAGAAATCACATGGTCTGTAAAGCGGATGCCATTATTTAGTATTCAGGCTCTCATTTTTTTAACTCTAAAATTATCATGCAAAAGCTTTTCTAATTTATATCTTAAGAGTTATAAAAATAACTGAAGATTTTCTAGTCGCATGATGTCTACGTGGAATTACAGCATTTTTCCTTTGAAAAGAACTCGGGATTTTTGGGTTTGTGCCTCAATGCTTTGATGGCATTCATAGACAGAGCCTAAATCATCAATCATCTAGATAAAAATTAAATCAGAAATCAAATACAGATTTGGGAGATTATTTTTAGAATGTTTAATTAATAGTATACAAAGATATAAAGCAAAGCGTTTGACTTCGGGGCTCATATCTGTTGAATATAAGGTTGGCAACCACGAGCTCCTTGAGCTAAAACTGACAATTCTTCCCTTTTTATGACACAGTCTTTTCTTCTCAAAAGGCTCTTCTATTCTTTTTCCTCAATCATATCTTAAATTCCTTTTACCAACCCCAACAAAAAGGGGAGTAATAAGAGGAGGAAGAAGAAAAGTATTTATACCCCTTTTAATAGAACATCAGTATTGAGTATGCTGGGCCGTGGAATGGGGGGGGGGGGGGAGACAGTCCGCAGAGCAATTAGGGCGCGCCCTGGGCAAAACCGTTGCTTTGGTAATCACATTTTCACAAAAACACTAAAGCTATTTAATCCAGGTACGAACAATGCCCGTCTGTGATCACAATAATGGTAACACTGCAGTCGTCCGAACTGCCCCTCCTTCCGGAGCCCAGTACTGAATTTATATTATATATGTATAGTCCCGGTGATGGTCGATGGAAAAATATATTTTAAATAGTTCTTGTGACTTGACCTTTTGAATATAAGGCTCATTTAGAGAAGGCAGGTGCACACCACCATCCATAGGCACATTGGCTCCAATGGACACACAGAAAACATACAAAAAGCAACTAAGCCTGGGTTTCTAAAATCTGACTTAAATTTAAGAAAATGTATTGTTTAATTAGAGGAATTAGTAAAATCTTCTTATGGTAAATGAAATGCTTGTGGTTGGTTAGATAGTTTTTAGAGAAGAGATATACCTGAACAATGAATGTTTTTCCACCCCAGCCAGGTGTTGTTCCAATCATACTCATATAATTGGCCTCCATAATGAAATTCTCGAGTCCGTGGAAAACTCCTCGGCCGGTTGCTGAAATTCTCCCGTGGATGCCACCCTGGTTGATGGGTTTCCCCGTGACACATGCATGTGCATTGATGTCCAAATGGCCTAAGCACACAAGCAGCGAACAAATACTACAACAACTATTCACAAACATCAATTCTAATTTACTAAGTTAAAAACTAAGAATATTTTTTTACTTTCTCCTAGTGAAAATTCTTTTGATTACCAATTCAACCTATTTGTTTTTATTTTTGTTAGTTATTGTTAAAAACTTAAAATGGTTTCAATTCTCTTTGCTTTATGTAAAATATTTGTTCATGAACGGTCATTACGACTTTAAATTATTCTAACTTAAATTGGTGTAAAACGAATATTTTATAATTTATGTGTATTTAATAATTGTATATATGGGTGCAAATTGATAGCAAAATAGGAAAATTTGGCATAATAAAATTCATTCCAGTCAGCAGTCCTAAGCCTTGGAGATCATTGATTCGATTCTCAGGGGACTTATGGCGAATAAAAACAAACATTATTTTGGAGATTTTATGATTTCATCTTAAGCCCTTGAAATAAAAAAATAAGGCACTCGCGGGATTCGAACTCACGTAGTTTACGACCGTCGGTATTTGAACCTTCGAAGTTAAGAGGTTAAAACACCCACGAGCATAATCAGGGAAGAATGTGAGTTCGAATCTCGCAAGTGCCTTCAATCAAGGGCTTAGATGAAATCGCATCTCATTATTAGAAATGTCTCATTCCTTTCTTTTATCTAAAATTCTAAAATTTGATAACTATATACACAAAAGTAAAAAAATATTAGACAAATAAATGTGATAAGAATATAACGTTGTCAGAACAAGTAAAGAACTATCAACCGATTCTTTTATGATTTTTTAAAAATTATGTTTGCTTTTTGAATTTTTTTATAATTAAATTAGTAAAAATTATCGATTTAAATGAAGCAATGAATAGAATTTGTGTTGAAGCATCTAAATAAAGCAGATCTTACTAAAATGCATAAATTATGTGTGATCTATAAAACTATAGTATTAATAATTAGTGAGTAATTCGAAGAAAGCTTCTATAAAAGGCTGACTAGAATTGTGAAGGGAAAATAAGAATATATTATTGTAATTTATTAAACTGCCGATTAGCTGGTCGAGTTAACCATTGAATCAAGGTTCAAATCCAACTAATCGTAAAAATCCGATTTTTAATATTTCGAAAAAGAAAAAAAATTCAAGTATAAATCACATACAAAAAAAAAAAGTTAATTCAATAAACTTGTGTGACCCCCATCATCATTTATGTAGTATATTAAATATAAAATTTCTTTCAACCGAATTTGCTCTAGACTTGTCCACAGACCGATACTAAAAACACTTAATTCGCGTTATAAATAATTCGTGTTTATCTCTAAACTCTTGCAAAACCTCCGATAGAGAAGATATAAATAAGTAAAGATTTGAAATTGAAGCTTTCACAGTTGGTATCATTAATGAAGAAATTACATTTTTGGTTTAAAAATGGTTTATTTGTAAGTGTATATTACATCTAGATGTTATTCTCTTTGTGATATGTATCTGAAGAAAACCACAGAAAGAGCAGTCAAAACGTTATATTTAATACAAAAAAACCGCAGTTAAACCGAAAATGTTTTATTTATTAAAGAAATTTATTATTTGTACAAGAATAATAAAACGATACGTAAATGGCAAATTACAAAAAGTAATCTCCATTGGTTTTAATCGAAATGAGTTATTAAACATAAGGAAATTCTTTTTAAAATTCGTTGCTTGTTAATTTAATCGTCACAACTCTCAACGTTAGAATAAAATTTATCATCTCATTTTATTACAAATTTCCACTTTAAAATCAATTTAATTTTTTTGTTGATAAGAGTTTAATTTGATAATATCCGAATTTGTATATTTTTATTTTATTTTTCAGATTAGCAGATGCTGGCAATATTTTTCGGCCTACGGACCAGAAGCAACCTGCCCATCTAACGTGAGTCATATTCAACTATTTAATATATTTTTAATTATATAAATAGTTATAATTATAGTTTTAACTTGTTTTCTCTCTATATTTATTCCGGTGTTTATAACCTTTTTATTTAGTATATTATACATCCTTGAATTTATTACGAAGTTCGTAATTATACTCTTTGCATCTTAATCAGTGGTTGCATTCCAAATATTTTTTATCTGAATTCGAATATTTAGGACGTTTTTTTTTCTGTTTTGGAAGTTCAGATTGGCACTTAGATAGAGTGCTGTCATACCGGGAGGGGGTGCATTTGTTCCCCTAACAAAGCCCAACATTTTTTTATATTTTTAATATAAATTATTAGACATCGTGGGTAGTATTCAGAAAAAAAAAATTTTTTTTTATTTAGAGAATTTTTTGAGTTAAAATTTTGCTTGACAGTTCTTTAAATTAGACAATTATACTCCTCAATTTAATTTTTTTTTAAGGAACGTTTCTGAATATGGATCTATGAACAGAATATGTATTGGCATAGTTCTAAGGAAAATGGTTTCCCACCCCTCATTGTCTCCTTACAAAATTAAGTTATGAGATATTGAGTGCTGGGAAAAGAAATCTGAAAGTTTTTAAATGACACTTTGGTATTTTTCACTAAGTTTCCTTAAATATTCTCAGATTCTTTTCAAAAATAATTCAATTATGTGACAAGAAAAGGTGGGAAACAATTTACTACTATGCTTAAAGTTTATCTGTTCGTTGCAAAAAAAAAAAAAATATATATATATATAAAAATTACATAAAAGTTTCTTATCGTAAAGTTGATCAGGAGGTATCGGAGATGGAATCCGCTAATGAAAGAGAGTTTCAAACCCTGGAAGATATAAATAACCACTTAGCTTAACTATTTATTTATTTTATTATATAATAATCCTATCGTTAAAAAACATCATTCTATATAGAATGCTTATTAATAAGTAAAACTTGAATATTTTGAAAGCATAGGCGTAATTAAGGTAAATTTTTTTCGATTTTTTTTACCTACAATCGACTAAAATTTGCCAGAAAAAATCATTTTAGGAGTAGAAGGGGCTGGTCTCCTGTCCACATTTGGCTTTAAATCTATAGAAATATTTTAAAAGTCTATTTTTAAGCGCTTTTATTTAACTTGCTTTATCTGTCTTTTTTCTTTTAAGTCCATATTTATTTAAATTAATTGGAGGGCAATATAATTTAAATAAAGTCCGTTTCTGGACAACATCAATTTTTAAAATACTTTTTATGGGGCTAGAGATCTGTAATTTTGCATATTTCAATGTAGTAAAAAATAATTTCAAAAAACTTATTGGAGAAAGAATAAAAAATTATTTAAAAATTCGATTCCGAACAGCGCCTCTAAAGACCAAAGTGAGAAGCACTGAGTATTAACATTGTGTGACATTTTTAGTCGTGAAAAAAAAAACCTTTTTAAATATTTAAAAATTCATTAATAAAAGGTCGCTTGTTTTGTAATATTTATTTCATTTTATTTTTAGTCAGATTTTCTGTATATTATATTAAAACAAAACTCTACCTTTACTTCTACTGGAATGCCAATGAGGGGGGTGACATACAAAAAACGGTTTGTTGTTTTAAATATTTAAATAGAAACAGGAACGGGGGCCTGGAAAATGACGATTTTAAAAATATATATACCTCCTTTTAAGATCACATAAAAATTAGGTGCTAAATTTTATAAATAATAATTTATTTTATTTATTAATAACTTTTGGTAAGACTTTTTCCGCATCTAGGACTCCGTCCATAATTATGGCATAATTTACATAAATTTTATCGTTCAATACGCGAAATGAACCACCCGCTCACGAAGCCTCTGCTTCAATTGACAGGACAATTATATTTATGAAATTAAATATAAATCCATAGGTCTAATAGTCAGGAATATCAAGTGTTGAGGAGAAAAGACCAGCGCTACTTTTCCAGGGTTATTTAATTTATTAATGTAGATATTTCGAATGGCATAACGCAGTTCATCTTTAGAACATTTAAATTAAATATTGTATTGATTGCTACTAAAAACAAGATTAATGCCAAAATGTCTTTTAATTTCAAAATTCTTTTTTTTTTTCCTTCATTTTGTTTTTCTTATTTTTCCTCGTTATTGGGGTTTTATGCAATTTTTTGACTCTCGGGACGACTACCCCCAGGCTACTCAACTCTGTTTCTTTTATTTTTTATTATTTTTTAATTTGTTTCTTTTATTTATTTATTCTTCTTAATGAACTCTGCCACTGATTATTTAAAAATGAAAGACATTAAATCCAATTTGGAAATAATAATAATAATAATAATAATAATCGCATTTGGGTTTTTTTTTTTATTGTAT
>JAAAKE020122128.1:6367-34995 GCA_010014785.2 Anisolabis maritima
GCCTCCCCCCCCCCCCCCTCGCCTTGAGATGTTGAGATTTTTTTTTATTTCATTTTATATGAATAAATATTTTCTGAATTATTATTTCAGGGCTCTAGAGATATTTCCAGGACTTTTATATTTGTCTCATTTTAAAACTTTTTTGTTATTGTTTAAGAAAAAAAAAAAACTTTCTTCCAAATAGGATTTATTTAATTATCAAACAATTTATGAGAAGTTTTATTATGCTGCTGTCACTAAAGAGAATATGTAAATTTTATCTCTCTCTTTAATATATGTTTATCTTTATGAAAATTTTCTCCTCCAAGTTAACAATAACAGGTTAAGTTTTGTGAATGTAGATCACAAGAACGGGTAGGTTGTAGGTGGTAGGCTTGACTTGACAAACTTACAAGGGAGAGAGGGAGGTTCCTTTGAGGAAGCTCAAGTGTTCCTTAGTGGGATTTTAAAGTAAGATATCAATGCCATCAGGACCAACTCCCCTCTGTGAAGGAAGAATGCGTGAAACGAGAAATACTCGATTTAATTAATACATTAATTAATTTCCACCCCCTGGAGGAGTCAAGGAGAATGTAATTGGTAATCTACTGAGCAATGTTATTGGCTGTGTGCAAGCAACAGCGCAAGTCGGTTAATTGAATCGTCTTAGCATTTATACAGTATATACTATATATAAATTAAAGAGATAGAGTGTGTCCAAATTCCAAAACATTTATTATCATTTACAACAATTAGTCCAAGGAATTTTTAATTAAATTAAAAAAAACCCGACCTCCTTCTTCTTATAAATTTATTGCTTCAAGTTTCTTAGTTCTTTCAAAATTCCATGTTTTTGTCCTCTCCTATTTTTTTTTTATCAGAAATAAGAAATCAGTTATACTTCTATATATAAATATATTCAAATGAAAGAAGTATAGCTGATTTCTCATTTCTGCTCCAATATTTATCAAATTATCTCACAGTCATACATAGGCATGTTATTAATTTTTTTCATTTAACAAAATTATAAAATAATATCATTCCTAATACCATCTTGGGCTTGAATCAATAGGCAGTCAAAATACAATCCTGAGAATCAGCCGAAACGTATACTATTATTTTAACGTAATATTTATTCTTTATAATTGGAGTAATTGCTTTTTGGAATAATAATATATATCAATTTGAATGTATTTCATTCATTCTTATATCCATGCAATAAAAAATATGCTTGGCCTGGGCCGAAAAGCCTCTTGCCGTGGCTGAGAGATGAACAGTGTTTACGTTGCTAACATTGGAACACATTGGATTACAAGTCAAGAGATGTGTGTACGAGTAAATCTATTTGGCTTTGGTTTAATTAAATATGGCTCTTATAGGAAATATATAACATTAATTTAGAATTATTCAAAATGTATTTGACCTCAATGCCCAAGAAATTAAAAAAACAATATATTACAAAATGAATCATAGCAATAGATTTATTTTTACTAGCTAGGCATTAGGAGGGTTTCTTTTTTACAAAATTATTTCATGAATTTTGAATGCTTCGACATCTGAGGCTATTTAGACTTAATTGATAGCCAATATAATTTAAATTGATCGCTTAAGACAGGAAACGAACCACTGATTAACCTGACCTCTTCTGTTCCAAATTATTTTAACACTTGGACAAAGTTTATGAAATTTCCAGTAGAAGAAGCTTTATATCAAATAAAAAGAAGGAATTCCTAGTAGAATTTTTATTTAGAAAGCACCTGGCCTTTTTAAAGTCATTTGCTAAAAGAGCCTTTTCTTAGGAGGCTCTCTGCTTTTGTTTTCTCTTTATAATTTGATTTTTGGTCTCTACCTTCCAAGCGATTATTTTCATTAAGTGAATTATTAAAACCCTTCTACCGATTCTGAATCCGCCCTTTTGCAACATTAACAACTCTCGGGTGTCAGAGAGACAGGCAGGCTAGGCCTGGGCTAAGATTAGGCGTCCGCCCCACGATTTATAGGCGTCTCCTATTAAAATCTCTTATGCATATCATCCCGGGAGATTTATTCCCTTATCCCATGGGATGCAAGATGAGGCTGGCTGGCGTCTGTGTCTAGATCTCTTCTCTTGTTTACCCCCAATAGAAAGACAACAACAACCAAATCCATTAGGCGGCTGCTTTAATTATATTCCCTTTCTCCCTATATATGGATTCTTTTCTCTCTATATCTTCCCAAAAAGATAGATATTACTATCCATAGAAGGGAAAGTTTAGCAAATATCACAAATATTCCTTCTCAACTAATTCTTAAAATATTCTCACTTCTCTCTGGCCCCTTGAAATCAAAAAACTCAATCTTATAGAGTGTGTGTTTGTAAGATTTATTTTGTTTGATATCTTTGAAATTCCATAACCGAATTGGGCGAAACTATTTTATTAAGTGCCTTCTCCTCCCCTCTCCCCACCCAAAAAAGAAACAAGAAAAATTACATTCAAAAATTAAAACAAGGTAAATAGATGAAGAAATGACAAGTTATACGAAATGGAATTTCGAACAAAAAAATATGCAACAAAATATAAAATAAAATGAAAAAATCTCCCCAAACAAAAATGTGTTAGTTCAAATTTTAAAATTAATTGTTTTTTTATGATAAAACAATCAAGTTGATCAGGCGAGGAAGAGCCCCTGGATTTTTCATGAGACACACGCTCCCCTGCTATTTATGATAGGAATTTATTTTGTCTTAACTATCTATGTCCCCACCTCTTAGCTGAGAGATTAGCAGTATACACCTCTTAAATATGGCTTTACGGCTTCGGAAAAAAAAAAAATAATTCGGGAGTAGCTCCCCTCCACTTTCTCGAATACACAGATATAGATGAATTACCAAGATTTTTAGAAAAACGTTTCAGGAAAAGTACCGCTTTCGATTACAGGAACTATCAAAATCTTCATTTCCAAAACAAGATAAACAGAATAAAGCCAATAATTAATCATGTGAAAATTCTTCTATTATTTCGCTGAAGGTGGTTTGAAAAAACTTTAGGCAGTATATCTGTTGATTAGAACTATCAATCCACTGACACAAATATATTTTTTTTCATCGTTTGTAAATAATAGCTGCCATATTAAATTCCGAACCTATATTCTATCATATTAACGGGATCCAGGGGGCTGTGTTCCCAGGCCCTAGGAAGCGGTTGTTAGATAGCAAAGCAGCAAGCGACATAACTTTCCAAATCTTGGCAAAAGTATTTAGATAATAAATATAACTTCTTTTGTATTATTAAAAGAATGTCGTCTGAACATTAGCTGAGAGATAATGGCCCAGGTCTAATGCTTTAATTGCTCTCTCTCCCTTTTATGTCTTTGTGTGACTTGTTTAATTGTCCCCCCATCTCCTCTCTGCTTTTAAGAAGAACTTTGAGATCTCAAGTTTCAACTAGCGTGATGCAATTCTGCAACAAGCGCCAGCCACGTCCGAGCTTTTGTCACTCATCTTCTACTTTCTTCTTCTCAAGTTTTATTTGCCCCACCAACTCCCAAGAGGGTTTCCTGCATTGCACACACTCCCTTTGGCTTGCACTTTATGATTGTAATTTATTATCCCTGGTTAAGCCGACTCGGGGGTTGTGAACAGCCCTTATGGCGCCACTGCACGTCAAGGTTATACTCCTAACCCTCCTCAAACTTTACTTCCAAATTGCACTATATATGTATATATCCTAAATATATAATATATAGAGAAAGCGAGTGTTCACCTGAGAATTGAATGATATATTATTCTCCCTACAATTTTAAATATTTCATTAATATTAAAATTACAATATTTATTTTTCTGTTTTACACTTTTCATTTTTGTACTTTCAGATAAGAGAAAGTTGTGAGATGTGCTCTTTAATCACACCGGATTTTTTCCTTTCAGCTTCTGAGGTTATAAAATCATCAATTAAAAAAGAAAGATGGTTTTTTTAATGAATTGTTCGCCAAGTCGCGTTCCTTAGAAAGTCTTTTTCATTTTTATCCTTCTTCTGGAGAATTTTTCTCCATAATTTTTTTCATTACATCCTTTTTTCAGCTAGTCCTAAGTAGATTTTTTTAAATAAAAAAATATTTCTTCCATAGTGTTGTTAACTGTCAAAATTTCTTCCGATCGAATTAAGATTTAATATTTTATATCTATCAAGGCCTTATAAAAATTTTTTCGAATTCCAAAAAATCGGCTTAGGGACAATCGCTTTTTTTTTAAAAGACTCATTCTTTAGAACTAGTTCATTCCGGAACGACCCATCCCAAGGATCCAGTGAACTCAGAATTTAATCTACTTTAATCTCCTTGGCTAATTGGCTTCTTTCTCTCTTTTTTCATCTTGTATTTGACCTTTAAAAATTCGACGTCAAAATTTATTATAATCTCAATACTTTCATCTCGTGCAAATCCCCCGTTTACCCAATTGAAAGTAATTAGCCGATGGGCTATAAGCCCTATTCAATTTTCCTTTTTTTTTTTTTTTTAATAGAATATTAAAATTTGATATTTTTTTAAATTGATAAGCGAAGATTAATAAATTCGTTTATTGAATTACTAAATTTAATGATTACGTTATTCTTTTTTTTTAACTGAAAAAAAGGTTTTTTCAATATCAATAAGAATAATAAAAGGTAAGAGGTAAGAGTTCATAAAAGAGAGAGCCCGGGCAATAAAGAAGAGATGAAACCTTTTGATTGCCGGTTTTAATTAACAAATGCTCCCCATATAGAGAGTTTAATTAAAAATTCAGTTACTGTTAAAAGTCGATAAGTTTTATTTTCAAATGATGTAAAGTGCCAGTAAAAATTCAATAAAATTACATTAAACGGAATTGTTAAAAATAAATATAGGAATCTCTTTAAAACATACTAAATTTAGATCGAATTTATATATTTTATTTATATACCATATATATATAAAATATTAAGATGTAAATTCTATAATTTTTGACTTCAATCACTTACACATGCACATGAGTTTGCATAGAGCCTAATAGCCTATTTAGCTTATATATATATGTGGAATGATGTTTTCCCGGGTTGGTCCGCGTTGATTGTTGAGATTAACTCGACGTTTCGGCTCTCCTTTTGGAGCCCAACCCGGGAAAACATCATTCCACATACAACCAACCGCGGAAACCTTCCAGAATATATATATATATATATAGGCTCTATGCAAGCTCATGTGCATGTTAAGTGAATGACGTCAAAAAATATAGAATTTGCACAAGTTATTAAATTTTCTTTCTTTTTAAACATTTCATCTTATTTAAATCTATTAAAAGCAGTCGGAAAAAAATAAAGATAGCAGGCCCAAGGCTTGAAACAAGGAAGATGTATTTCCATGTGATTTATTTATGGAAATAAAAATAAATCTGATGACATACTTGTCTTTATTTTAGCACGTCTTTAATTTCTCGCATTAGATGTTATACAATATTGGGATTGACAGAAATAAAAACCCCATCGAGATGTTGATTCATTAATTTCAGTAATAAAATTGAATTTCTCTCAATATTATAATAAATATTTAATCATAAAATACACTTAAATTAAATGGATAAAACAATTCCCGCTGACCTGTTTGAACCAAAATGAAAAATATAATAATTTTCTAAGCGAGTTGTATGTAAATTTTTTTATTGAATATCGGAAGCGAAAATCTCGCTGAGCAGCCATATGATTGAAATAAAAAATTTATATCCTGTTGCCGACATTTAGAGCGAACGTCACGTTCATCCTCAGGACAAAAAAAAATAAGAAAAATATAAAACTTCAACCGTTTTGATAAAGCAAAATTTAAGAGAAAAAAATGTAAATCTCCGATCCGTCCCGAGCGGAACTTTTTAGGGGCGACAACTCAGGGGTCACCCCTTGCGATCAAAACTCTATTCCATTGTTTTCAAGTAGGGTTTATTTCTATCTCAGGCAATCAAGGTTTGGCCATTATAGGACCAGATTAAATTTAAATTCTTTACTTTTGCAATTTCATATATACTATAATTCAAAATACTCTTCTATTTAAATTTTTTCCTCTAAATTAATTGTTTTAATAAAATAACGCCAATATTTCAGGAACGATAAAATTTACTCACAACCCTCCTCAATTAGAAAAACGGACTGGTCTGTGTTTTTCAATCCCAGTCTTTTTTATTTCACTTTTTATTACATCTGATCTTTAAAATTTAAATACAACTCCGTAGCGCGGGAATTATAATGCGACGAAAGAAGAAAAATATAAGTTATAAATTTGTCTTTTTTGAAATTAGTTAGATGGATATTTTTTAACTGTAGTAACATTGAAACTGAGCGAGATTTTTTTTACCCAGGGATTATAGGGACCAATTATTTATAAAAACTTTTAATTGATATTTTCTTAATCGAAATGACGGGCGTTTAATGAATGGGTGAAGGGTTTAGGGTTTCTCTAAGCCGTTCGTCGGTTCAATAGCCACCCCACCCTCTTATTTGTGCAGGATATAATGGCGACGGGGCCAACAAGTTGACACGAAATGAATGACATGCCATCGATTGCGATTTCATTAACTAAATGTAAAACCAAGGGGATGGGGTGCGCCAAGCAATGCGACACACGCACTCCTCGAGCCTGCAGACTTCTTTCTTTTTCTTGTGGCCGTTTGCCAAACCACCAACACAGCAAATTTTTTTTTTTTTGAATTTGTAACAAAAAATTATTGAAATTGCGTCTCATGTCAAAACAATATATTCAATCAATTTATGTAACTAAATTTTTCCTTTTAGAAAATTAGGAAATATTGAAATAAAATTTTTTATCATCGTTTTTCATGCTGCGGGGTCGGCACGAAAATATAGACCTAAAATAATATAGGAAATATTAAAATGAAGATGATGCGTCTCTAAGGTGTAATATAAATCAAATTAATAAATCTCAAGCCTAGAGCTTGGTTCGCCCGGGACGACCCATTAGTCTGTCGCCCCTGCCCGGTTTAATTTTTATTTTTTTACCCTCCACCCTCTTTTAGCTAGCCAATGCTTTCAGCTAAGGCTAACGAAATTTTTAAATTCTCTGTATCTTATATTTTTTGGAAAGATCTCTTACCTTTTTTGTGTATTCTTAGCAATTATATTATCAATTCCAATTCACTCTGGGATATTTATTTACTTATTTATTATTTTTCTTTTTATTATAGTCCTCTGGGAGGAGGGTTTACCCTCACCAAGAGTTCAGAACCCCTGGGTTTATCACCAAAATAAAAATTTTATATAATCTCTTAAAATATCAATTTCGAATAGTGAAAGAATTTTCAAACTTGATAACTTCAATATCTTTAGAGCTTTTCTCTCTTATCTTACAAACCAAAGAATTCACAAACTTTCTCTCTCTATATTTATAAATGCGATTTGATGAATGAAGAATAAAATTTGATTCAGGGATTAAAATAAAAAAAAGCTTATCGATTTTATGCGTTTTATTTAGGGAAAATCTAATTGGACTTTTTATGAGTAGGACACTGATTTTTTTCGTGTAATTTATTAAAAGCTCCGCCCTTTCTGCCAACCATTCCTCCATTAAAGAACTCACTCTAAAAATAACATTTCATAGCGCGTTATCAATCAAATAACAAAAATAAAAATGGAATCGGATTTTTTTTTGTATTTAAATATTCGAAAAAAATAATTCCCTTTAAAATTTTTCAATTTTATTGAATAAATTAAAAAAAGTATTATTCTTCTCTTTATGTCCCCATATGTAAACTGTAGTTGGTTATTTCTGGGGTTGAGAGGGAGATAGAATTATATACAGTTATATGTTTGTTTTTTGTTGTTTTCATTTAAATTCCGTCTTTTTTTGCAACTTTTTCAGCTTTGGTTCTGAATAGGGTGCACAATTTTAGTGTAAAAAAAAAAAACAAAATATTTGTTAAAGAGAAAGAAATTTTACTCCCCACCAGCCAGAAAAAAAAAACGAAATTCAAAAAAGCGGATTAATTTATTTTCTGATTGGCCATTATAAAATTAGTAAAATTATGATAGGCCTACCTAAAATGGGGTGCATAAATTCGTTCGTATTTGACTGCTGGGCGGTAGGCAACCAAAATGATCATCACCTTACTATGCTTGCTCCGTTGTTGAATCTAACGTCAGCAATTGCTCCAGAGCTCCTCTAGAGGAGTTATTAGATTTAACAACTGAGCATGCGTGATAAGGTGAAGAGAAGAATCAATTAATTGTGATGGTCATTTCGGTTGCCTATCTTCCAGCAGACAAACACAAATGCAAACGAATTTATGTACGTTATGGCAAGTATTTTATTAACAAAATTAAATCAGATTCTGTAAGACTTTTCTGACACATTCAATTTTTTTAAATTTCTTTTTACTTATAGTAATTTGTATTTTTCAAATTAATTTCTTCAAACTTTCTTTTTTCTTTTACCATCCATCACCATTCTCTTACTCTTTCTTCAATTCTTTGTAATTTTCCACGATACCTACAATTTATTATTGTTGACCAAAGTTGTTGTTTTTTAACGGAATATTGCCTGGAGAGTTTGTTTCCAACTATTGATAAATGCTTAATATTGTTCGTTAAATAATAATTTATAGAAAACATAACTACTTCTAGTTGGAAATTTAATCGGCCAATAAGTTTTGGACTTTGCAGTTGGAGGTGAAATGAATTATTTGATAACGATTAAAAAATGTTGTTTAATCGGAAAATATACGAGCTTGCTACAAATAGCTACTAACTTAACTATTTTCTAATAGCAACATCAATTTGGACTTCTCACGCAAGAAAATTATTAAATTTAGAAGTAATTATTAACTTATAGCCTATACAAGCAGAATATATGATAGCTTTTTGAATTAACTTAAGCTCATCTAAAAAAACTATCAATCAATAAAATCAATAATCTTCTAGTAACAATTAATAATATTACACGTGCATTTATTCATATTAATTTAACCACCATTCTAAAGGAATTTTATTCTAAAAAATAAAAAAAAAATGGAAATAAAATTGGGCGTAAGATAATAAACATTGTGGCATTATAGAGAGAAAGCCTTTGAAATTTTACTTCAATTAATTAAAAGATATTTACTTATTTCAACAACATAACCTAAAAATTATCATGACATGACTTGCATTCTCGATAGGATTGTAGAGCCGGCCCTATATTCCCAGAGGATAAAAAGTGTGGGAAAGTGTTGGCTGTTTTTTTTACTACAAACAATTCATTACGCACATATATCAAGACAATTAATTTTAAATTAACTCTGTCTTGAGAAAGGGCACGAATGGCGTTCGAAACGTCAACAACAGTTACAATTTTATTTACTTCCTGAAAAATGATGCTAGAGGGACAAGCTTTCCTGACAATCAAGAACAATTTTTTATTTTATATTTTTTTTTCACTAAACACGAATTCTATATATATTTTCAATTTATTTTATTAATATTAGTTTTTAAAAAAACTTGACTTCAAAATCATTTTACGTTTATAAATTTATTTTTTTTTTTATTTATGTTTTGATGTACACAAATATCATATTTATAATAAATGGATATTTTCCGAGAATAACTTGAGACCTACAGGATGGAGGAAGAAAGAAAGTCAAAATTTTGTTAAAATAGGCCTTCTTTTGCCATTTAAAATGAAATATTCCAACGTGGGAATTTCCCGATTTGATTACATTTTTGTAATTTCTAATTTGAAGTTTTTGGCTTGTTCTTTCAATAAATATTATATTTTAAGTGTTTGTTTCAAGTATAAGACACTTATTTTTCATTTTTACAAAATAAACTTTTACTGAATTTGTCCTTAAATGCCTTCGTAAAATAAAATACTTCTTTAATTTAATAAAAAAGTGCATTCAAACTCTGAGACTTAATGAACTTGAACTTAATTTAAGGATAAGAAATTATTCACTCGCAATCCCTTCATTAAGAAACTCGTATTCGCTTAATGAATTAATGTGAGTCCTAATCAGAAAATAGTTCCCTCTTATCGGGCCGAAAATATTTCTATTTCTGTTTATATTATCATTAAGCTTTTAGTATCTTTTAAAAATTTTATTATAATTTTCATGTTATTTAAGAAATACGTAGTGGCTTTTTTGAATTAGGACCTGAGACCTTTCATATATAATAACACGGCTTTATTTAAATGTAATTTAAACTTTTCATATAAAATTTTAAAAAACTTGTATTAAATTCTCTATTGTCACATCAGTTTATTACTTTCTCTTACTTAATTTTTAAATAAGAATAATACTTATTTTTTATTGAATGCATATATCTATATTCAAAATGTAGAATTCTAATTCGCAATTCCCAGGTCACATGAAAAAATAAATTTTACATAAACACTCTATTGGTTATTTCAATTACAAAACGCCATTAAAAAAAGTTTTCTAATATTTATTTTTCAAGCCTTCATCGTTAGTTTTTCTTTTCAAAGGTTTATGCTATTTTGAAAAATTAAATTTATACCAATTGTATTGCTTTTTTAAATCCACCAACTAATTCTCTATTAACAGTAAAACATCAGGCAACGAGGCACGAATTATGCCCAAACAAACACAAACTCATTTTGTAAAAAAATTTTATTTCAAATAGAATTTATAATTCATATTACAACAAAAAAATCAAAATTAAAGGAGAAAAGAAAATACTCTCAAAATAAATAGGACAAGCTCTATCTTTGATTAAGTCCTAATAGTTTTGGTTGGAATAAGTGAGACTTGTCTGTTTTAAAGAACACTATTTAAATTTGAATATGTTGGGGCCGCCCTAGAGTATGCAAGTCATATCATGTTAATTTTTGGGTTATGTTACTTGGATAATATTTTTTTTTAAGTCTTTTTCTGATCCCAGGCAGTCCGATGAAATTTTATTTAAATCAAATTGGATACCAATTGATTTAAATAAATATGCCTGGATCATTGTATCGTAATTAAATATAGTATATACCTTTTAAGGTCTATATGGCCTCAGATGCTGAAAAAAAAATTAAATTGAAAAAAATCAAAGAGATTAAATAAAATTTTAGAGACATTGTTGACGTTTATTATCTTATATTCAATGTTTTTCCGTTTTTTGTTTCCGATTGTTGTGAAAATTGGTCCGGAGCTGAAGACATTTTTAATTAATATCTCCCAGTTTTATAAGATTTGCCCTAGCAGATGCAGAAAAAATCGTGGTGGGCGATAAATATTAAGAGGCCTTTTTTAACACCCCCTGCGGACCGATTCGCTTCAAATTTTAATACCTTCTTAGAACCTCCAGGGCTATAAAGTTGTTAAGTTTCATTCTTTCGATGTGTGCTTGCAGAGATATAACCCAAAATAAAATCTATATACACATACACACACACGAACGTACGAACATTGTTTTTTTTTTTTTTTTTTTTGCATTTTTGGGCTCCTTTTGCTTTGAAACATAAAGACATTTGTAAATATTTTGAGGTTAAATTTTTCATGATTTTATTAGTTGTAACGGTAAAGTCTCAATACTCAATGGTAAGAGAAAGTTGCGAGACGTTCTTAAATCACGCCACCTTGTTTTATTTTCCTTATTTTTCATCCTAATATTCATATAATAAATGTATAATACATACCTTTTTATTTATTTATTTATTTAAAAACTTTATTATCATTGTATTATTGAAAAAAAATCTCTCTATTTGAATTCTATTATCAGAGAGCATAATAATAAAAAAAATCAATAAAATTTTCATTTTGATGAATTCAAATTTGAATGTCATCATTATTCAAAAAAGAAAAAAAAAGATATCCCTTAATTAGCATTAGTAAAATAATTTTTGAATGGCATTCTGATTTAATTTCAATAGTGGATGGAGCCCTTGATGGGATTGACTCTTTATGCAGATATATTTGCAAAGGGCTTGTCAAAGTGTCTGATTCAATTTGTTTTTATTAAAACCAACCAATTTTAAATATTAAAAATCATTCATGATAGATAGATAAATAGGCCGATAACACAACAAAACGCATATATGTATTTATAATTAGTATATGATATATATATATATGTTTGTTCAGCATTTAAATACAATATAGATTTAAGTACTATTAGCTAGAAGCCAAAATGATTAACTCATTTCGTTCCATGTTGTGGATTTTTTTACTGGGTACTTAACTTTTTGACACTCCATCAGTAACGAAGCCAGAAATGTATAATGGGAAGGGGGACTTGTTAATCTCTGGTAAATATGAAACCTAACGAGACTATCACTTAAGTATGTTTTTTTTTGCATTTGTATTAATTATTTATTGTTCTCATTTAGGCCTAATATCTAGTCTAAGTTCTGGGTTCTCACCCCTTAAACCCGCTCCCCCCTGCAAACCACGAAATGGAATTATAATATAAAATACTTATTTGAATTAATTCTCATGTTAGAATAGGATTAGGAAAAAAAAACTCTTTATTAAATAGTGCTTCAGTATTTTCATCAATAAAAAACTTTTAGGCATATCTTTTTCAAGTTTATCAATTAAATTTTGCATAAAAATGACATAAATCAATCAAATCATAATAACACACACGAATGCGCTGAGAATAATATTTTCTAGGATATAGATGGACACTAGGCAGCCAAATAAAAGCCTCTTTATTTCTATAAAATCTTTATTCGTCCATCTTCAGTTTTATGATTTTCGAATGGAAGTGAAGCGAGTCACAAGACGTTATGGCTCTCTTCAGAGTCAACACACAGAGCATATCGATACATTTACTCAAGACATTATAAGACTATGTAATTAAAAAATCACATGAAGATAAATAATTATATACGCCTTATGACTCGCTTCACTTCCATTCGAAAATCATAAAACTGAAGATGGACGAATAAAAAGTTGTCAGATTTTCAGGAATTAGAGAGGCTTTTATTTGGCTGCCCCCATCCATATCCTTCATCTACATCCAGATACTAATTTTAAATAAATAATATTTTTTATTGTGCTATGAGGTGGTTTTTTGTGGAAAAGTAATTTATTAACGCCTGAGAGAATAAGACACAAGCTGTGTCTAAACATTCTGATCGACGAAAATTAAATTAATTGAATAAATAGAGCTGCAACTCACTTTGGTATTAAATATTTAGCAATGATTTTTTAATTTATTTAATGAAAATTAAAATCATTTCCATAATATGTCTTAATTTCTCTATAATTAAAATTTTTTTCTATTGTATTATTTGTTTTTGGACTTAAATTCTTTAGGCTCTGCTTTTAGATTCATACCCCCCCCCCCCTCCCCCCTTCGGACATTTTTTATTCAATGAACTCTTTAATGTCTTCTACTATATTGCGTTCCTATCTTTTATTTAGTCTCGAGAGATTAATAGAAAGGGAGCATAAAATCGAAAAATACTAAATTTCATTATAGGTAAAATATGAATTTGAATTTTTTGCAGGCAGAAAAGAAAAAAAATTTTATTGTATAAATAAAATAAAATTTATTTCTTATTGCGAACGCCTATGTTTCGGTCAATGTCTTCCGTTAAAAAAATATTTTTACTTTCTCTTACCTATATATGAAATATATAGCGAGAAAGTATTGCAATCGCAAAAAAATCGATGTCGAGATTTCAACAGAAATACACGTTTTGAGGTCTCCTGAGACTATCGCAAAATAGTTTGTGTGTGTGTGAACAAGATTTCTTAAAAACGAAAGAACAATCGAGACTCCAAATTTATATTTAAATTCCCTCGTCGCAAGCATCTCGAGCTTTTGAATAAAATCAGCCAAAGAGTTCTAGTACTTTATTGATGAACTCTTTTCTTTATTATTTATTTATTTTCTTTTTTATTTTCTCAAAATTCGCTCTTACGATTTTGATTAAAATTCGTAAAACAATTATTCATTAGATGATCCTTGAAATGAATTAATACTTAACCCCCAAAATTGTTTGAGGCCCACTTTCCTCTTTAGTGATTGTCTCTTAAATATAGATTAAAATGAGTGAACATTGAATGGCTCAAGGGCCTATCGCAAAAAATCTGGTGTGACAGCATATCACTCAGTTTTCAGTTCCTTAGGTAAAAGAATATGGTGTGCGTTTAGTCACAACAGAATTTTTCTTCCTGGCAGCCTCCAAAAAATTCAAATCGCAACATTATCCAGCCAGCATCCTTTACAAGAAAAATATGAAATTTTATTATTTTGATTTTCATATATATCCTATTAAGAAGAAACAAATGATTTGTTCCATGTAATTTGGTATTATCTTTCTTTTTCGATTTATTAAAATAAAATAAAATAAATATAATATCTGTAATGAATAAATACAATAGATAGAAATTTTCTCTTGCGCTAGAGAGAAAGTAACATGTAAATTCCTTCCTCTCTAATTTAAATTAAATAGAATGCTTTTTAGTAAATGCATAAATTTTAACTTCATTAAAATACTAGCAAGTTTAATTTTAAAAATAACACAATAATTTTTCTCTGACTATAATAAATTTAGGAATAAATTAAGGCTATTGTTGAAGCGTTAATCTCGCTAATTTGGGATCCCAATTAGCTATCCAAATGCAAATGAAAATGGATACAATGTTCGAGATATTCGACTAAATTTAGACATTTGCCCTGAATAATTGATCTGCCTGTAAATCCTCCCCTCTATTTTATATTACCTCCTCACTCTCTTTCGACACATACACACAAATAACTAAATTTTCAAAAGGTTGATGAACATTTTTTCTTTATTCTAATTTTTAAAAGCTAAAGTTTTAGCCTTTTTTAAAGCCATCTTCAGAGCTAAAATCAATGAAAATTTCCTGGAAATTTACAATAAAAGCAATAAATATTTGTTAAGTTGTTACTATTGTTGCATTCAAAGACTTGCAAGATATGGACATGGGAAAAAATTTTTTCCCTTTTCTTTCTCTTGCCTATATATGAAATATATAGTAAGAAAGTATTGCGATCACAAAAAATTCGATGTCGAGTTTTCAACGGAAATAAACGTTTTGAGTCTAAAAATATAGTCTCTTTCTCTGTCTGTGTTTCTATCTGTAAATAAGATTTCTCAAAAATGAAAAAATTTTTGAGGTCCCAATTTTTAATTTAAGCTTATTTATTCCCCTCGTCGTTTGCACCTCTAAGCTCTTCAATACAATCGGCCAATGTTAGTACTAGTACTTTTTTTTATTTTCTTAAAATTTGCTCTAACGATTTTGATTAAAATTCAAAAAAACAATTATTTATTAGATGATCTTTAAAATATATTATCCGTATCCCTTCAAAAATTGCCTGGGCCCACTTGCACTCTTGTACGTTTTTAGGTTTTTGTGAATTTCCTTTAAACCTATGCGCTAACGATATTGATTGAATTCTCTACACATTGAACGGCTAACTTTGGGGCCCGAAGCAAAAAATGTGGAGGAGCAGCACATCACGCAATTTTCCTTACCTTAAGAGATGGGCATTTAGAGGGAATTTTCATTGTTTTTGGTTCTGAAGATTGCTCTAAACAAAGCCGAAACATTTACTGTTTAAAAATTTAAGAAAAAATACTGTTAAAAAATTGTTAGTGAAAAACTGTCTGCTTCTTCCTTCACTAATTATCTTCTGAGATATAAATAAACCGCTGCATTAATAAACCTTCGAGTAAATATATATACATATATATATATATATATATATTATTTATTCATTAAGAAATTCTTTAAAATGATACAAAGAATATATAAAACTTATTTTCTGTTTAGACAGGTGGGTAGAGTCGTCATTCTACAGTATGCAATCTATGATCGGAGCTTTGTTCAATAAAAATAAATTCTCTGTAATTGGGTCATGGACCCCACACCATAGAATGGAGACGCTAACTAACTTTACGAGGTGCCGCCAGGGATCGGCTAGGTGTGTCTGTAAGTAGGTCCCCCCCCCTCCCAACAAACCTTAAAATGACGCCCCTTTTAATTTTAAAATGATTTTTAAATTAAAGTAGGAATTATCACCAACCAAATCTGGTTAAAATAACATTAATATTATTATTATATTATTTAGAGAAGCATTCCGTTTATTAAAATATCTCAACATAAACCAACTTTAGTTTACTTATTAAACTTTGTTAGCATTGTAAACATTTCCTCCTCCTTTAACTTGAGTTAAAATTTATCCAAATGAGTTCATTTCTAATTAAATATTTAAAAGTATATCCATTTATATTTAACTATTCTATTCTGAACTAGTTAAAGTTTATTAATTTTCAAACAAGTTAAATTATTTTCTCTTTAAAGAAACAAAATTTAATGAGAAATGTTCAAATAAATATATCATGCACAGTATATATATTAAAATAAAAAATGAAATATCTCTACATCTATTATGTTCGTATCTAGGCCTATTAAAATTTCTTTGAACCAACCTGTCATTTTTAAGGCCATTAATGCATCGTTGCTATTGCAAGTACTAGTATAGACGTCAGACGATTTTGTCCACACTCTAAGCCACTTGGACTTGCCATTACTGATGTAGTTTTGGCCTGTGCCAGTTAGCAATTGGCTTTACTCTCTGACAAAGAGCGCTAGAGTGAGAATGCGATTTCATTAGTTAGTAGCTAGACTTTCGTAATTAATTTAAGTCTCATTGAATTCAGGGTAGGTATTTATTTGGTTAGGAAAGGAATTAGAATTCCAAGTCATATTATAATCAAATAATTATTATAAAAAATTAATAATTAGTAAAAGGATCTAAATATCTTTAGTATAAAAGGGGAGGAGGGAAGTGGAAAGACCTTTCTTGAAATTCTTTGGAGCCCAATTTTCTCTTGAATGCTTTCTGTTTTTTTGTGATTTTCTCATAAATTACTCTGATTATTTGATACTTAGAATATTTGATAACAAACAAGATTTAATTGATAATTAATTGCTAAATGAAAATATTTGCTCGCACCATTCCTCTTGTATACTGATATACTATCGAAAAGAAAAAAATATTTGTATACATTTTAAGTAAAATTGGTCATCTGGAAGTGACTTTCTACACTTCTTTTTTAAATTTTTTCCCCTTCATTCGTTCATTTAACGGCTACCATATTGGGCCCAACCCAAACATATGGTGTGACAGTATATAACTCAGCTTAGATAATAGAAAGTTGTGGAATGTCACACCAGGTTTTTTCTCATACCCTTTAAAGATTTAAAAAACATTATTATTATAAAGGAAATATTTAACATTTATATAGATTTAAATATAAGAGTAAACGTTTTAACGCTAAGAGTATTCAAATAAACCAACCACATCCTTTTATAAAGCTAAAAGCTCACGACGACGGCACAGATAAATATAATCAAATGAATAAAACCTCTTTCTCTTTTCTAATGTTTCTAATATATACCTAGATTTGATGAAATGAGAGATTAAATCCAAAATGTATTCAGAAAGATGCTTTTCAAATTTATGAATGATAAGAATATTATTTATATTTCAATCTTTTAGAGAATTTGTGCTTCGATGGAGATGGGAGAAAAAAAATAATAATATAATTATAATTTTGGAAGCCAAAAAAGGAAATGTGTTAAAGTCACTTCATATTTCAATTATTAGAGAAGTATGTCAAGCTTTTTAAAACATTTGAGAGGTTTCAATAAATCAGAGGGAGCTAATGATATAAAATTGTCAGAAATTTTAAAGGCATTTTTTTTCACATTTTCCACCTGGTTGCGTCCAAAATTTCTGTTTCTTTATATCCTAGACAAAATTATGACAAATGTTAAATTTTCAAGGAAAATTTTATATAAAAAAGCGTAGAATTTTCTCTTGAGTTAAGATTTTTCTTATGAATCTTTCGAAATCAGACCTATTCAAGTGATTTTTGTTTGATTTAACCTAAATCTCTTGTGAACTCAGTGAACTAGTTTTTTTATTAATAACATTTTTCTGGGGTATTTGATATGTTCAACAAGAGACTCTCATGGGTCCGATAGGGGATACTTATAAGGCCAAGTCATTTTCATAACATAACGGTACATGTATATTTATTTAATTTTCAATTTAATAAAAACACAAAAATAAGAGTCTTAATTTCAGCCACCCCTACAGGTGAAGGGGGGGGGGAATATCAAATTTATTCTTAATTGGTAGAGTCATTTGCGAATAGACATGGAGACGAACATGTTTTGTTTCTAAAATGCTCTCTAATGTATAATAATGCAATCAATTCTAAAATTCCCCAACCCTCCAACGATGTCAAGAATTTTTATTTATTTTGATCACTGTCCAGAATCTTAAATTTATTTATTTAGATCTGCTGGCTATAAATCTTTATATATCATTTGCATTTGGTTGTTTCTAGGTCAGATGTGGAAATATATTCCTGATAATATCAATTTGACAGAAACATGACGAGTGATTTTAAATAAATTTCATAAACGTTCGAATATTTCGTTTAATTTATGTATTCGTATACGTACTTTCAAATAGCTAAGGTTAGATTTAAAAGCATGTATAACTTGTACGTATAATGTTACGTATAAAGTGAATTAGTAATATAATTCAAATTTAATTTAGAGTAATTTGGAATTGGAATTTTTTATAAAGCTTTCCTCTCAGAGCATTTTAAAGATATCTTATTTTCCATATTCTTCCAATTGCAATTTTAATATGCTACTCAAAAATATCATGTTTATTTTCTCTGTTATTTATATGTCTAAAACTAAGGCTTTTGTAGTTCCCTTGTAGTTCAATGAAGATGTTTACATTTTATGAGGTTGTTTTATAAAATTCACTAAGCATACTTTCCTATGCCATTGTTTACTTAAATGCCTTAGCAATTTCTCTAATTTAGCCCTATTTGGAATGCACATTAGCGTGACTCCGACTGTAGATAAATAGGAATTGCACTTGCTCTACAAGTGACGTCATTTAGAGTGAAGATATTGCTAATGGGAAACATCCTCAATCACTTATATCACTAACTCTTTAGCTTTTATTATGAAATTATACGAAAAAATATTTTAAATTATCTAGGGGGAAAGGAATATTCAACTTTTTAGTTTTCTTGGGCTTTGGGAAAAAAAATTCTCGGGCTACAAAGATTGTTTAGTAATATTATCTAAATCAGCAAGCAAAAATATCGTAGAATAATAAATCTTGACAAATTTTGAAAAGTTTTAATCAGCAAAATAAATATTTCATAATTATTTTAGTAAATAGATTAAATATATAACTTTAAATATATCTTTAATACCAAAAAATTTTGTCTATTTATATTTATCTATATTTATTGGGGTGCATTCATTATAACCCACTTGTTGGACATCCCTGATCTCAGCTTCTGTGGCGTATATATAACCTCAACCAAATTGAGGTAATAAATTGAAATTAAATATCACAAATAATTTTTTTTTAATTTTTTAGATTTCACCCATATTTATTTAAATTAATTTACAACTGATTTAATTTTATAACATAAATTTAATCTCTCAGGACGAGTGCGACCCAAAGACCCTCTTAGATAATGAAGCAGCCCTTACATTGAAGGAAGAAGTTCTCAAATTTTATTTTTTATTTACAAACGACCCAAGAGAATTCGCCCTGAACACCCCACTTCATGGCGGGTTTTTTACCTTTTTTCTCCCATCTGTTTATTTAGCCTTAACGAGAGAGATCGATATTCTCAAATAGAATGGATATTTAAAAAAAAATAATTATCTTTTCTCCCTTCGGATAACAAAATCCTATTAAATAAACCACTAAGAAGATTATGATAAATTTTCTGATTATAAGGGAATTTTTTTTTATTATTTAGATGAAGTATAATAATTAAATAATAAGAGAGGAGGTGTGTATGTGTGAATAAATATCGGAGGGTGTGTGTGTGTTGACGGGACGGGTCGAAGGAGTGATGAATAATTCATTTGGTGCGGCGACAACCGGCAGTTGCGCTATTCATGCATAAGCCGTCTTATTATTACAGTGTATCCCAAAGAGAAGAGGGTGCAGCATCCACAGCCACACACACACTAATAAATTCCGTCAGCTTTCTTTCTGACTTAATTTCACTTCATTTTGTATCGATTTGTACGCCCTTTACCTCTTCACCTCAACTCAAAAAAAAAAAAAAAAAAAAAAAAAAAATGGAGAAAAAGTTCCTACCTTATCCATCAACTTTCAATATGAAAATTTTTCACTTTAGTCTACAATATTTCATTTCTAGAAGAGAGTATCGAATATTTAATGCTTATAAGAGCCTTTCTGGCCCAAACTCCTCTAAAGTTAGATTTGTTTTTATACACAAAAATTTTAGTCAATAAATTCACCTTTTGAATTATTGTTTCGTGGTGATTGGTAACTCAATCACTCAGAGGATCTTATGTGGTGAGAACGTGAATTACCCGAGCTAAGACCGACTGTCTCGTCAAGCGCTAGGGCTTCTTCCCTTCTTTCATCTCTGCCATATCCAAAGAGAATGTAAAGAAACTCATATTTATTAGCTATATATGTAATATGTAGTGAGAAAGTATTGCAATCGCAAAAAAAATCTTTCGGAGGAAATACACTTTTTGAGTTCTCTTGAGCCTTAAAAATAGATCTCGCAAAATCGTCAGTCTCTGTGTTTATGTGTGAATAAGATTTCGGAGCAAAAAGAGGCTCGAGGCTAGGCTTATATTTAAGCTAGATACCTCCCAGGTTACACCTCTTTCAATAAAATTAGCCAAAAAATACTAGTATTTTACCTTTTTTTTTAGTTTTTTGTTTTTTGTTTTTTTTTTTAAATTTTCTCAAAATTTGCTCTAACTAATTGGTAGCCAATGAAATTTAAATAAATTTTTGTCGCTCTTCTTAAAGGTTATCTGATTATTTAATTTATCCCTGACGATAATTTCAATTATATTTATATAATAAAATGATAAATTTTGTTAATATAATTGAAATTATTACCATATATTTAAAAGAAGATTGTTGCTGTGTTGAAATTTCATTGGATTAGAAGGCAGGTTTAGCCCTGGCCCTTGGTCCAGAGCTAGAAGTCGAGCTTCACCAAAAGTCAGTGGTTCGCTTCCCGTCCTGAGCGACAAAAATTTATTTAAATTATATTGGCTATCAATTAATTTAAATAAATAAGGACGGAATCTAAATGATCTCAGATGCAAAAGGCAGGTTCAACAATAATTCAGCCTTTTGATGCATAATAATAAAAACTCAAATTTGAGTCGTTTCGAACTAGATTTACTGGTTCATCATCAGACCAATTTGAACGTTGTATTTATGATCCGCTTGCATTTGAAATACATATGACAATGTATACATATAGGAACGACAATGTTGTTAATTTATGAAAAAGTCTCTTTGGCGAGTGAGTATTGAATCAACTTTGGCAAAAGTATTTCAAATTCAAACGGACCATCTTTGAACATAAATTCAACAATCAAATTGGACTGATGAACCAATAAATCTAGTTCGAAACGTCTCTAATTTGAGTTTTTCTTAAGCAAAGGCTAAATTATTGCTGAACCTGCCTTCTCATCCATTAAAAACATCGCATACCGATAGCCCTAAAGCCCTGAAGATGATCTTGACTAGGACCGAAACCTCAGCATGGTGGAGCATAATAAAAAAAATAATAATAACTGCTATTCTTTCTACATATTGTATGTATGATACTGAGAATGGCTGGCATCAGGTTGGCCGAGATTTGCAAATAAAGATCTAAAATGGAACCTGAGACAACTGATTTTAATTCCCAGCCCTTAAAAGTTCTCTGCCCAGCATGACTTCACCTTTAATCATGATAATTATTGATGTTAAAATGTAATCGATTGTTCTCACATATTGATAATTATGATTATAATTAATTAATTAATTGTGTGTCAATTTTAAGACTTATGTCTCTAATTGCTTGTTTGCAAAATGATAGCGTGCGAAACGTCGGGAAATAATCCTTTTATTTATATCCTTTTTTGGCTGGATCCCTTCCATTCACTTTAGAAATCTATAATATATCCAGGAAAAAAAAAAGGGGGGGGAGTTTAATGAACTCCGGCCTCTAGCGTTGTGTTTATAATGATATTTAAAAAAAATCAATTTCGTTAATAATATTTTGTATATTCTTCACCTTGATGTAGGCCTATTTTCTTCATTTGAGTAGGAAGTTCGACCGTTTAAGTCGAGAGCTAAGAAAGGAAGCTGATGGCTGAGCCCTGAATTAGAAAGGCCCTCCAAATTCGTCCTATTTTATTCCTCTTTCCTAATGACGCGTGATATTTTTCTCTTGTTTTATTCAAACAAATACATACCTCTTTGAAAAATATTATAAATTTATATGATTTTTATTTTAAATTAGCTCGTTATGAAAAAAAAAAAAACAACTTTTTTAGAAAGTGTTTTTTTTTTCTTTCTGACAAGAAAAATATCCCTTTATTTAACCTTTTGCATCGTGAATAAAATTTTAATTATTCCATTTTTTTTTTTATAATTCGTGACAATAGAATGAGAGAGGAAAAAAATTGTTTGACTACATAGAAGAAGACTAAAAAAGAGAAAAGAGCATTTCGTCCAGCTCCTACTTTTATTCCTATAAATATGGGGAAAATAATTGCGTCAGGTTGGCTGGCTGTATGATGCGGCTTAAACTCTGGGTTATAAATTGGCCCATTAGAAAAATAACGTCCGGGAATAAATTCTGATTTACTTAAAAGGTGTGACGTTTTTCCCTTTTGCCCCTACGACGACAGCTGCTGCCGCCCTCCCCTTTTCTCCTGAGTACAAAATACCCCACTCCTCTCTTCTTTCTTCTTGGTGTTTTCCCTCCTAATTCCTGGTGACGTTCGCACATAAACCCACACACAGAGACAGGTACATAGACACTATTTTGCGGGTTCTCCCCTCTTCTCTCTCTGCATATATCTCCTCGCAAACTCATGACATCGTTAAACCTGTGTTTATCTCACGCCCTCTCGATTTGCACCTCTTCTATTAAGTTATTCAACTTTTTTTTATTAACAAGACTAAAAAAGAATTAATTTGTATTAATTTTATTTGTTTCTTTTCTCACTCTCTTTTATCGAATTTAGGGGGTGCCGCAAGTGGAAGTTGAGTAACGCTTTAAAAAAAAAAGGTGGGAGGAAAATGGAATTTAAAAGGGATTTAAAAAGGACTCATAACGAAATGTCTTGTTAATTATTTAAAAATAATTTATAAATTTTCAATCCATTGGAGCGAGTTTGTTTGTTTAAGATGAATCATAAGCTCATAAGTCTCGCTCCGTTCGAAATTTTCAATTTATATATTTAATTTGGCAACAAATACATTTCTTCACTTTTTTCATCGGATCTTGATGTCAAATATAGTTCTTCGTCAAATTTAATTTTTTTTTTTTTTTTTTTAAATTTATTTTCACCTCATTTTTTTTTTCGTGTCGATATTTATTCGCGACCACCACCGATTGGAACTCTAGATATTTATATTCTAAAGTTTTTGTTTGTAATAAAATATTTATTCAGAAAATATGAAAACAAAAACTTTAATTTAAATTTGTGATTAGAATAATTCTAACAAAATCGAATATCCTAAGGCGAATAAATATTCAAGCCCATTATTTTAAAGTTATAATAATACTAACAAACGATAAGAGAATTTTATTTTATTTTAAATCCCATCCCTTCAACCTTAAATAATTCACGTAACATAGTTTAGACCAAGTTTCTCTTGCTCTAATGAATGTTTGGCGTTATGACAGCAATAAACCTGTTTATTCCCTATGGGGGAAGGGGAGAGCGGTCCCTAGGGAGCAGGGCACCCTCCCCTGGTCGGATATCTGTATGTGATGCGTTTTACTACTTTATTCATTAAAAGGGAGGGAAGGGGTAACAAGTTTACATTATCTATTATTCGACATTCAATAAAGGATTGTTGAGGGTTGACTTTCCATTTAGTTTGAGGCATATAATGTGCTCAGTCCAACTTTATAATAATGGCCTTTAGATACATTTATTGGACCTTCCGTTTCCGAATCCGAGGAAGGAAGGTGAAACTTGGTTGGTTGGCTAAGGGGGATAAGAAATATCAAAATCCCCACCCCCCACTCCGCCCTCACATAGAAATATTAAAGTTGCTCTTTCCCTTTTCTTTTGTCTTGATCTTTGTCGTATTGGTTCGATCTTGCTGCAGCAAGTTAAAACGAAACAATTCATGTGCAAAGTTCGCTTGCCTTTTTAAACGAAGAGGGAGGGGGTGGGGTGATCTTGCATAATTAAGCCTTGAAACTTTCTATCGATTTTATTTCATTGACATTCTTCTTTTTTCTTTAATGAAGAAAATTAGGCAGTAACTCTAATATAAATATACCTTTAATTTACTTTTATATTTGCCAGTAAAATATCAGAAAGAACTCCCCAACCCTTAAAAAATATTTATAATTAATAAAAGAAAAAGATGCAAAATAGCATTTTGGGTAGACAGCCAAAAAAATTTATTTGAACTCCCTTACCTTCACCACATTGTGTTTATGAATAAATGACATATAAATTGTTATAAAGCATCATCAGACCTTGCTGAAACATGGATCAAATAAAACACTAATTTATAAATCGACATTATATAATGCTTTTTAAACTGTGATATAAATAATGATTTAATTTTAAGGGCTGAAGTTGGTATTGACCGAATTGAAAATTAAATAACAAATTTGGAAATGAAAAGGCTAGTTAGTTATTTTTATATACCTCTATATATACCTAATTCATTATCTTTGTATTTATTTTTATTTTTTAAAACAGCCACTCGTCATTTCATTTAATTGTTTTTATGAAATCAGGTGGAATATTGTCAATTAATAAACAAAAATTTATTTCAAATAATAACCAAGCAAATATTTTTTATGTACATATTCATTGACCTTTATCAATCAGAAAAACTTTTATTTACATTCTTTATCTTCATATTTAGTTGATTTTTAAAGGTTTTTCGGAGCCATTTAGATCCTTATTTATTTATATTATTTTAGCTGATGAGAATTTTTTTTAAGTCTCTTCAGCACCTTGGGCCTTATAGATTTTTAAATGATACATACATATATCATTTACGATACAAATTATCCGGGCATATTTATTTAGACCAAATGGTATCCAATTGATTTAAATAAGTTTTTATCGGACTGGCTGGAACCGCAACCCACATCCCTTTGAAGATTATCAATTTTGACATTATTACTATCTCTAAACACTCGGCCAAGGGGTCGGGACTGCTGATGAGAGTTGTATATTTATTTATAAATTTCTAAAAGATAACAATCAGGAGTTGGAGGAAAGGCACGGGGAGACCGCCCTTTTCTATACGGACTCTCTGACGAAACGATGTCGGTAGAAGTATTTTTTCAAAATGTTTCTGAAATTGTTCAGTGTAAAAGTTTATTTATTATTATATAATTTATTTTGCGGAATGTTTTCTTTAATTTTTTAGCTTTACCGTCTGAAAAAAAATTCTACCTCGTTTGTCGATTCATTTCTCTTTATTTGGACCGTATGGGGCCGCCTACTGCAAACCCTATTTATTTCCTCGAGGCCACTTCGTGCATGGAGACACACACTTCATTCGCAGCCGACCTCTGGCCGTAACCATCCGGGAAGTTAATTAATTTCCTATCTCAAACTTCTCCTATGATCTAGATAGCTGCTCTACAATTTTGAAACCAAAATATAAAATTCAAATAAGATCGAAAAACAGAATTAAAAAAACTTCATAGATTAAATTGGTGAACGAGTCAGGACTTCTAAACGCCAGCTTCCCAACTCGAGTCATTTTCTGCCAAAGCAACACCCGAGAAATATTAATTGAGTAGATTTTGTTATTTTTGGATTAATAACATACCTAGTGGGCACATAAATATAATCATCAAAGGAAGGAAGAGGCTCTGCTCCGTCAGCCCTTTTAATATTCTGAAATAAAAAAATGGACTTCCATCGCCCATCTGGGAAATAGTTTTTACCCCTCAAAACTACTTTTTTATTTTTTATTCTATTTTAATTAAATAGCATTCCCATTGATATAAATAATTACAATGCGCTTAAATACCTCGATACCGCTTAATATTTTTTCCAGGATCCTAATTCTCAAGCAAATGTAAGCAAGATGCCTTCCGTTGTATCGATTTGTTTTTAATTATAATTATATTATATATTAATGCTACAGTATTTTGAATGTGAAATATCACTTGGACTATTTGCAAAATACCGTGCGATCCGATCAGGCTTCGGGATTTACTCTGCATAAGACCATCCAATGCATTTTTGGAGGTTTAAATATTCTAAAAAAAATTTTACTAATCTTTTACTATATATTTTTTTATATTTTAAAATTGATGGAATATAAAATAGACGGTAGTGTCTTATGGGAAGTTTTGATGGTTATGAAGTGTCAAGAGAGGTTAGGAAGGGCTTCATTTTAACTCCTGTCAAACTTAAATCATGAATTTAATACCTATGTACCTATGGAGTAAATAAATAACTACACTTAACATCCTACTCTAAATGAAAAAAATATGAGGGTGGAGGGAAAAAAATATGACGGAGAAGGGAAGAAGATGGAAAATATAAATAAAAAATTTTACTTGTTTTTTGGCACTCCTTCACGGCCTTCTATTTAGAAATTACTCTATGTATTTGAAGACATATAAAATTTCTCATTTGCTGAGGATTTTATTTAAGCTCTCTAATAAAGTTTTTCTTTGTCCTATTATATATTTATTATTTAATAAAGAAATTAAATAAATAAGAAGTTTATTTATGTTTTTCTTTTCTCTTGCTCTTTTTAATTTCAAATGTTAAAAAAGAATGCAAAATAGAAATTAATTAATGCCATAATGCTTACATACGAATTATATATCATAGGACAAAAAATATATATTTTTTTTAAAAAAAGAAAAAGTTTTTGAATTGTTTATTAAAACTCAATTTTATAATGTCTAAAGTTTTGTTTGTTGATAAGTTTATATGTTAGTTAGTTAATGGAAAGTTTTACGTGCAATTTAAGTGGAATGGAAAGCACAAGAAAGTAGTAAAGGAGTAATAAGTGAGTCGGGTAGGGAAAGTTTTCTTTTCCCTTACAAACACAACAGAAATTTTACTCTCCTTATCAACAATAAAAATTTTAAAAATAACATTTATTTAAAATGCACTAAAAAGGGAAAAATAACTTTTTTCACAAAATTATTTATGGTAAAAAATAAAAGCGTGGGCGCTCAATTTAAAATGTTATTGAAGGTAATTAAGAAATCAAAAATATTCAACAATTTTACGAAAAAAAAGTTTTTTCCTCTTTATAGTACATTTTAAATAAAATAATTTTTTTATTTTATATTTTTTAATTCTATTCTATTAATTTTTTTCAAAATAGGTATAAATTAAATCAAAATTTTTCAAAGTGTCTTGCGTTAGTCTCTAGAGGGGTGGCAATATCCTAATTTATGAATTTTTTATTTCACTTCAAATAGGTTTTTTGTAAAATATAATTTTTTTTTGAATTGAACAATTTTATATTTCGGTATTATTTCCCTAAAATTAATAATTAAAGAGATTTTTGATATTTCAGATTTGAATTTCTCTTTTTATTACAATTTTTTGTCATGGGAATTAAACTAAAATTTCAAATATCTATCTCATAAGGAAGGGTTTCAAAAATTGATGTTGACCAGACAGACATACAAAGCAGGTTAAATAATATTATTTTTTTACACATATTCATAGAGCAAAATTCAAATTACTTCTTAAAAACAAATAGTTTTTCTCCAACCCCTCTCTTTCGCTGTGAAATATACAACGTCCAGTATGAAGTCCCCTTTGGGGAAATATAGCTATCTATACTTTACCCAGTTAATGGCGCGCGGTGTGCGAAACGTTTCGGGATTTTTTTTGGAGAGCAGGGAAAGGTAGGGTAACTGAATGAGGGATAATAATGTCCGTTAAAACGAACCCTGGGGCCATCTACGTAAATATAGACGGCCTCTCAACCATCCATCAATGTTAAGTAGTCAATTTGTTCCAGTCAGCGTGGCAGGCTTGCAATTCGTATAAAAGGAAGGGCGGGTCGCTCGCTGGACCTACTCTCATCATCATCACAGATGATAATGTTTCCTTAACGTAGTAATATTTTTAAAAAGGGTGACAAGGTGAACATAAAATAATGGGAGGGGCTTTTTATTTAACGTTTATTTAGTTTGAAATCCTACTTGTATTAAAAAACAGATTTTGTGTATCATTTAAAAGTCTAAATGGCTTCAGGTGCGGAAGAAACTTTAAATAAATAACATTATATAACAAAATTGAGAAAAGTTCCTCGCTTTTTGCCTTTCCTTATACAGCCTGCAATAGTGAATCGATTTCGAGGAAACTTGATATCTAGGTCTATTTTACCCCTCTTCTTTTTTGAGCTCGTTTGAACCATACTCTACTTCTCTTTCTATTCCTATTTGTTTCAAATAATTTATTTAATAGCTCTGCTCTTTAGTGCAGAGATAGAGATCTCGCAAGTGTCAAAGGTCTGTGGTTCCCTTCCGGTCCTGAGCAACAAAAATTTACTTATATTATTATATCGATTAATATAAATAAATAAGATCGGCCTTCGATGACAAAAACTTAAAAAAAAAATTAGTATTTGAGCTTCTATGCCTATAAATATTGATTTTTTCCT
>JAAAKE020122129.1:0-15327 GCA_010014785.2 Anisolabis maritima
CCATATTCAATTATATTTTCAGAATTTGCTGCGGGCCAATAAAAACTGACCCGCGGGCCGTAGTTTGGACACCCCTGATCTAGAGGAATGTTTAAATTCATTTGTCAATTATTTATAGCAAAGTGAATTACACAATAGGACAAAAGCCATTCATTATTAGGCGCTTTACTTTTGCCAAATTTCCCTAAAATAATTTGAAAAGTTTATAACTATGAATAAATCCAAAAATAGGAAATTTATTTTTCATTTGGTCAAGCCATATTGTCTCGTTGCATCCTGCTTTGAAGTAGAAAATGACTCGATTTAAAAAGCTGGCACACAGAACTCTGACTCGTTCACTCATTTATTTATTGATGAATTTTTTTTATTTTTTCATTTCTCCTTTTTTTTTTTTTATATTTCATTCAATCTTGTTTATATTTTAGTCACATATTACTAGAAGACACATTGCGGAGCCTTTTTCCTCCAGGGTGTTACTATTTAAAATTTTTTTTAAAAATCTATTTAATGTATTATTAGAAGAAAATAAAAGCCCACGAACCAGCTTAAGGGTGGGGAGTCCTTAATGGCTCGAATTTAATTTTATAAGGTGTATATGGATGGGTATGTTATTAGGTTCTGCTTCACATATATAGGTATTTATATAGGTAGGTAGGTGTATCTAATCTAACTCTGGTAGTTTGGAGAATATCTGCTTCTACGTCTCAAACAAGGAGAAATAGAGAGAATATTAAATAAAAAAAATTATTTATTAATTTAATTACATATCATTTGTTTACTTTAAAAAAAAAAAATAATAATTTGTTTTAAAATGATTGATATTATTTAAAGATAAGAAATATATTTCTTAATTATATGCCTATAAAATAATTTTAAAAAAATCTAGTTATTTATATAAATAGTTATACCGGGATTTTAATTATTTTCTTATATTATGGAACATATTAGACAATATTTATATTTATAAGTAAGAAAATTATTTTGATTATTATATTAAGAAAAACAAGGTCATGAAAAATTTAAATTAAACACAACAAATAAATATATATATATAGAGTACTTATCAATTAGCAGAGGGGCGATGACACATTCCAAGAGTCAAGCATCACAAGTGAATCCTGGCAACATTACACGAGGATCACTTTGAGGGGGTGTTCCAAGGCAGGTATAGAGATTTAATATATACCGGTGTGGGTATCACAGACACCGGACGAACAGCACCGATTTAATGCACAATTAATATTTGGTCTCTCTGTGGACCTTTTCTTGATGTGATATGTGTTATCACAGTTTCATGGTTTTGTGATCAAATATATTTTAAGAAACGTGTAAACAGTTTGATAGTTGAACATGAAGTATCTTTGCAAGGCTTCCTCAGCTTGGCTTCTGTACCCCGCTTTTAGATATATTTGCCCGAATAGCCAATTAGAGGGCTAAAATTCCCTCCAAATTTGCCCATTGGCTATCGGCGACGTCATTTTAAAGTAGAGGGAGTCAGGGGTAGTATGACCACACCAAAAATACAATTTGGTGGTGATCTCATTGCAGTACGTTTGATATTTACCCGACAAAGAGATCACACACACAGTTTGATATAAAAATAAAAAAAAAATTTAATAAAAGAATAACAAAAAATAAATATTACTTATTTCTAATTTAAATATTAAAATTAAGGGTGTAGGGCTTATACCTTTACAACATATTATGGTTTAAATTAGTCAATCGCAAGTAACAATTTACAATAAAACAATTCAACTTTTTTCCATTATGACTTGACTTGATTTCATAGTAAAAATTAATATATTTAAAATAAAAATAAAAAATTTACTTTCTTGAAAAAAGCGATGTGAATATTATTATCCCATAAAGACTCATTCTAAATAAATCACTGAGGAAAAAAGTATAAAAGGAAAAAAGGTTAGTAAGCTCAGTTGCTAAATCGATTAATGAGAGTCACGGGTTATTAATTAATTAACATTAATATTTAAAGAATATTTTAAAATGTTAAATAAGAAATAGAATAAATAAAAGACATTTACTGGCATTAATCATGTTTTATTTTAGTAAATAATAATACACAAAATGTTATTAATATTCAATAATACATCGTCAACGTAAATGCCTTTCCTGATAACGGTTGTAGAAATAGTGGCCGAAACGTTATATTAGTGAATATTAATAACATTTTTTGTATTATTATTTACTAAAATAAACCAAAATGTATTTTATTTATAATAACAATAATCATGAAAGACTAAAATCCCTAATCATGAAATAAAATATTCAATTAATTAGGAAAATTATATGCTGAAGGGGGTTATCTCATCGAATCTTCAAAAGCGGCTCGACTATATTTTATTTAACTTAGAAATCATTATTTTTTGATTCCAGAAAAATTCAGTTATTAGTAATTTAATATCGATACTAATCGAAGAAATGTGACGATCATGGGAATTCAAAAAATTTGGTGGCCTAGGAGGTTTCATTAAAGACGAATCCCGCTGGGTTCGCAGGTGGTTTGGGGACTGATTGACTGATCCTCTCCTACGCAGTGTGGATGCGGAAGCTGAGACTCTAGACTGCAATGACGTACCAGCTCTTGAGCGATTCCTGCTCAAGATAAGCAAATTTCTTCATACAAATCATTATCATTGCGTGGCAACGAAACATGCTCTTAGCCAACTCTACGGAAAAGCATCTGGGTATCTTCTACATGAGTTGACTATGGAACAAGTGAAGAGGAAATTAGTTCTTTGCCGAGAGTTGATTGATATATTGAATATTATCGAACCTGGATACTCCAGACTTAGAGGTAAATTTTTTTCTTATTGATAAGATCTATTTTTATGTTCTAAGAGTCAGTGAATGGTTCGCTCTCGTCCTTAGGGATAAAATTTATTGGCTATTATTTAATGTTGGAGGATAACGGGCATTGTCAAAATTATATATACAATTTATCACACATGCTTAACTATTCTCCGATAGTGAAAAGACAAAAAAAATATTAAATTTATTATTTTCCAAAGAGATGAGTAGGATGGAATTTATCAAATTTAAGTTATAAAATATTTTTGAATCAAATAAGTGGTTGACGAATGTTTTACGTGAGCTTTGGTTCCTTGAGGTACAATTTTTCAAGGCACGAAAGCCCGCTCACTAAACTGCAAATCAATGGCTCAGATAGCCCGGGTTCGATTACTGGGGGATCCACCAGCAAGAATATACTCAGAAATGATGTTCAATTTAAAATAAATTGTTACTATAATTGTAGCCATAGTGCGAAGTGTTAAACAAATAAGTTTTTTTTTACTTTCCCCACACTATTATATATATAATAATAAAGGGGAAGTATTATGATCATTAAAAATTTGACCCCCAATTAAAATTAAAAATATCTTTACGTTTCAGTTCAAAAGGACCCCAAAAATGTAAAAAAAAAATCTTAATGTGCGTGTCTCTATATGTAGCTTTTATTTTGGCATATATCTCTGGAATCACTCAGCGGAACAGGACGAATCTTAACATATTTATAGCCCGCGGAGTGGTAAAATATCAAACGCATCGGCCCGCGGGAGGGGGGGGGGGAAAGAAAATGCAATTGGGCCAAATATTTTGAAACTTCAGCCCTGGACCAATTTTCATAACAATCCAGGGGAAAAAAATGGAAAAATATTGGGTATAAGATAATAAACATACGTCATCATATAGAGAAAATGGGAATTTTATTTACTTGACTTTTTTCTTTTTTTTTAAATTAATTTTTTTAATGTCATTTTCGGTATCTGAAGCCATTTAGATTCCGTACTTATTTATTTATATTAATTGCTAGCCTAGCCAATATAATATTTTAAATTAAATTAATGAAAAGCTATTTATTTATCCAAACAACATAAAGTAAAGAAATGACAATAAAATTCAACATGACATGACTTCCATACAGTACTCAATAGGGTTGTAGAGCGGCCCAGAGGATATCGTTAGCAATGGCTAAAAAGGGCGGGAAAGTATCGTAACTTCGTTGCCTATTTTTTGTTTATATTCAGGCGTGACTCATTACGAATTACATGCAGCTCTTATGGCGATTTGGAGTAGTGAGTTCCAAAGGAAGGACAAAAGTGATCCGGCTCAAAGAAAGTCGTTGCTGTTTGGACTTCGAGAGGTGATCGATTGCCTTTCAGAAGCCAGTATCATACTAAATTTTGAATCAGCTGACTCATCAGAAGGCCAAATAGGACGAGTTGCTCGAGATGCCCTCAATGATCTATTAAACACTTATAAAAATTTAGGAGGTGGAAGAATTACATTTAAAAAATGAAAATGAATGAATAATTTAATTATATTTGAAATCTGATCCACAAAGCCGACTTAAAGTTGCGTTCCATCCGTCTGACATGTTTAAACTAAACTCTTTCTATTAAGTGAAGAAAAACGTCTTATAGCAATTAATTTGATTAATTTTTTATTGATTAAATGATTTTATTATTTTTTAGAAAATGGAGCTGGGTGACCACGTGCCCTTGCAGCTCCATTTTCACATCAAACAGACCGAAATGTAACCCATTTGTAATGGAATAAATTAAAATTTTTGGCCTTAAGACTTTTTATCCATCTCTCTTTCACAATTCCTACAATTAAGGCTGATCTTATTCATCCTTATTACTATATATTGATTAAAATATTTATAGAGGGGTAAAAGGGACACTTGCCCCCAACTATCTTTTCAGAGGCTCCGTCACCTTCTCTAATAAAGTCAGCGGCATTAATAAAAATAAATTGCGTTTTTTTATATACATGGATACTTTGTGGTAGTAATAGATCTTAACTGGGCTTGCCTGACTTTTCAGGTTCCTCTAAAATTTTTCATTTATTTTAAAGTTTTATTTTTATAATTTCATGGGTCTTACTAAATTTTTATTGAATTATAATAAATAATTTAATTTTAATCTAAAAATCTGATCTGATAAACATACCTCACACAACAAGGAATGCTAAGTGATGTGCTGTCATACCAGATTTTTTACGTCGAGCTCCCTAGGCTATCATTCTTTATTCATCTCTTAATAGAACAATGTACAGCCAATTTAATCAATATCGTTAGAGCAGTTTAAGAGAAAATAAAAAAACCTAAAAACGTAAAAGAGTAAAATGGATCCCAAACAATTTGAGGGGGGGGATAAGGGTTAATACATTTTAAAGATCATCTAATAATGAATTTTAATCAAAATCGTTAGAGCGAATTTTGAGAAAATCGAAAAAACTAAAAATGTACATCAGTAAATTAGTACTAGTTGACCAATTTTATTCAAAGCATTTGAGGTGCAACCGACGAGGGTACATAGGTATAAAAATAAAATAAAATTTCAGCCTCAAACTTCTTCGAACTTCAGTTTTTTCGTTTTTGGGAAATCTTATTCATACACAGACAGACAGACCATTTTCCAAGACCCATTTTTTTTGACTCAGGAGACCTCAAACAGTTATTTCCGTTGAAATCTCGACAAAGATTTTTTTTGCGATCACAATACTTTCTCACTATATATTACATATAGGTAAAAGAAAGTAAAAACATATCTTTTGTGGGGTTGTTAAATTATTAAAAAAATGATATTTACTTATTTATTACTTAAGAATAAATTTAAGAATTAAGTTAAACTTTTCAGTGTCCATCTTCCCGTCATTTTTTCTTTTTTTAATTAAGATGAGTGCATAAATCTTGATGGTGCTAGGTAAGTATTTTTATTATCCTATATATATTATTTTGAATAATAGGAGTTTGTTTTGAAAAAGGCGGTGGTTTTCAAAATAACCCCAAGACTAAATATCGTTTCAAATAGATGAGCGAGATGAATGCTTTGACAGGGCATTTTTGGGGCCTCCCGGACTTGAACCAGGGACGACCCAACGCGCGGCGGATATACTGCCGTTACATCAAAGCACCCGGGCCAGTATATTATTTTGTTTTCTCTAGGATCTGCGGCTCTATACACTTCCGAAAAAACTTAGGGTCAGCTAATAGTGAATAATTTGCTAAATCAGCGATGTTGTTAAGAAATTAGATGGAGATAGAGAATCAATGCATTCGCCTCGAGACATTTCGACCATAATGATAATGCCAGAACGAAAGTTAGTGGAGTAGGGCTTCTGCAGATACGGCAAGACACCACCGCGCTCCCAGTTTCATTCAGGCTTTATTATTTTCACGAGTGCCCTATTACTGGATGATTTTAATAAAATAGGTATTTAGCAATTAAAAAAGAAAATTATTAAATATATAGTATCATGTTATTTTCGATCTTTTAGCACAAGTTTTTTTTATTCAATCGGTTTATGCGGGTAGAATTTGGTAAAACAGGTATCCTCCATCTATTGATTTTAAGTTAAACCGCATATCGCCCTCTATGAACCTTTGGTTACACTAAATTTAGCCATCTTTTGAGATTTATTCTAACTGAATAAAGCCATCTATTGAAATTTAGCCAAACCAAATTAAGTCATCTCTTGATTCTTTACTGTACTAACAAAAGATCACCTCCTCTACAATTCTGACCGCCGAGACGTCCAGTTGGTTTGCTGTTCGAAGATGACGTCGTCGTATCCCGAAATTGATCGAGCATATCCGAAATAGGAGACAATGAAAATTAAAAAAAAAAAGAAAATATAAGGCCAAAGGACGGAAGATTCAACTAATTTATAAAAAAAAATTTTAGTTATAAATTCTTTAATTTTTTAAAGTTATCGACCGATTGTTATTATATACTCTCAGGTAGTTAGTTACTTAATACAGCGCCGGCTCTAGCGGTTACGTTGCCCCGGACAAAAAGACAAATTGCCGCCCCTTAAGAATATATATTTGGAATAATGTTTTCCCGGGTTGGTCCGCGTTGATTGTTGAGATTAACTCGACGTTTCGGCTCTCCTTTTGAAGCCATTTTCAAGCCCGGACAAACCCGGGAAAACATTATTCCAACCGCGGAAACCTTCCAGAACATATATATATATATTTTTTAAATAAAGGTATATATTTTTTATTTTCAATAAAATTCAAATCAACGCACTGTAAATTTTTACCAGACGAAAAAATCGATATGTGAAATTTTCTATTAATTGAGTATTTAACACATCAATATTTTTTCTCACATTTACAGCCAAAATGGCGCCCCGGACAAATTTTTAGAAAAAAAAAAACAATTATATAACATTCAAATAGTTTTTTTTTTCTTTTTAAGTCTTTTCAGCATTAAACAATTTCAATTATATTATTTACGATACTTGTTATCCAGGCATAGTTATTTATTCCATTTGGTATCCAAATAAAAATTTTCATCGGAATGCCTGGAATTCGAACCTACATCCCTAGGCTTTGAAGACTATCAATATTGACAATGTCAATAGTTCTAACCTCTCGGTCAAGGGGTGGTGGCATGCAAATAATTTAATTAAATAAAAAAAATTACTTAAGAATATTTCTATCTTCTGACGATACGAAAATATATCAAATAATTTAAAATTCTGAAGAACTTCGAGAATTTAAATAAAAAATCTTTATGGATGAGCGCAATATAACCCGTCCCCCTAAAAATCAAAGCCGTAATAATTTAACTTTGTTGAGAGGCAAATTTTATCCTTCAAAAGCACCCTTATTAAATCAGCAACTTAATTTCTCTTAGATAGTTAATTTTGTGCAATTTAATATTTCACTTTCAGAGTCCATATTTCAATTTACTTTTTATTTGTTAATTATTTTTCCATTTTCATAGTTTGAATTTCGTCTAACTTTTTTTTTCCAGAAATAATACGTACAAGACTCCGGTAGTAGATAAAAAATTTCAGAATTGCTACGACAGCCTAGTAGAGTGTTCTCAGTGGGAGTCCGCGGGACACATCCAGCCCACAAAGCAATTTTAACTGGTCGGTGAAAATGTTTTAAGTCCCTATTTAAATACAATTGGAACTAATTGAATTACATAACGAAAATTGGAAGATAGTAATTTGATAAATTATTATTCGTATTTTTTAAAGGATATATATCCTGAATTGAGAAATTATGCTTTGAAAATAATTGCACTGTTTGGAAGTACATATATATATATGAGAAAAGTTATATTTCCAAATGAAAATTAGTAAATCCAACAAAAGAAATCGATTGACGGATGAACATCTACAATCGCTAATGATTCTCCGAGCCTGCAAAGTTTGGCAGATTCACCTCGTCATCAGGTTTCAAGTAGCAGTCAAAAAAATATATATATAAACTTTATAATTATACACTATTATTATTATTGTATCTTTATAAGAAATATATAGATAAGAGAGGAAGTAAAAATTAAATTAGTAACAAATAAATATTTTCCGGAATTTTAAAGGAATCATTTCTTTCCGAATTGCGCATTCGCCTCGCACGTAATTTGAGTTTGATACCATTGGCCTATAACATCGGCTCTGCAACAAACCAAAAATACCAAAAGGAAAGAGAGAGAGGAAGTCATAAGTGGAAATGTCACTATATTAAAATACAATTAATATATTTTATATATTTATATTAATAATAATAAATTTATATATAACAAATCAAGAAACATTTTTTTAAACGAAATAAATAACTTTTATTTAGTTAACCAATCAACAATTATTATTTACATTATTATTAATAGATAGAAATCTAATTCTCTAGCTTTTTAGAATTTCGAAAGGCAAAAAAAAAATGTGTGATTTAAAAAAATAATAAAATCTATGTAGGCGATTTCATAATTAATCCTATATATATGTACATAATAATAGATAAATTTAAGAATACAATATTAATAAGTATTAATTAATAAAAATAATGAAAACTTAAAACTACTTTAAAATATATTCAAATGGAATGGCAGGCTTCAAGTCAAATGTGTTTGTTATATTAAAAAAAATTCTCGTTTTAAAAATTTAGATATATACAACAGATAATATTCAATTTTAAAACTGTTTTAACACAAATTATAGAAGCCTTTTAGAGAAATTAAGAACTAATAAAATATTGTAAACAAAAGTGTGTCAGGCATGGGGCTTTAAGATTCATAAGAAAAACAAAAAAAAAATTATTAAAAAAGAGAAAATTAATTTTAATAACATTTTTTAAAGAAAACAATTCGTAATCTGAATGAAATTCTGCGTCGATAAAATGAATTTGTCGAGTTAGTTTATGGCAAGGACCAGACAGACAGACAGACATATTGAAAGATTACATAAAAATTAAAATTAAAAATTACACAAATAAATAATTTATAAATGTTTATTTTTCAATTATTTTAAGCTTTTTAAAAAGCTGTCATGAAAAGTTATAATAATTTTGGTCAGATTACGACGTCGGACAATCTGTACTTAAAAAGTTTAGTCGAACATTGGGTTAAAATTTAATTAATTGAAAAATTTATTAATCATAATTTGATTCATAAATTTTTTTACTAAAGGATTCTCGTTTTTAATCTTCTAATGCTCTGTGCACATCGAGCGTTGTCTACTGTGGACAGGGCGTTAGAAAATGAATCTTGCCCCGTGCCTAATTTCTGTACAAAAAAAAAAAATAATAATAAATATTAATAAATGGAAACAAAACTGATAAAAAAATTAATGTTGACTACAAAAAATAAATTCATTTACAAAGAGTTAGATTTTTGAGGAACAAACATTTTTTAAATTTTTAATAAGAAAATTATATTATACCTATTTTATTTTTGTTCACCAATAAGATTACGGAAAATTAAATTTAAAAAAATGGAACAAATTGATATCATTAATTTTTCAAGAATATTTAAAAATAAATTATTTTTTCTAATATCGAATGATGATGGTGAGAGACACTTTTGCCCAATGGGGAAACTCTTACGAGTTGGATACCATAAAATTCGCTGAGATTTAAAGTTAAGAATTTCAATTATAATTTGAGAAGAAATTTTATATAATCACATGAATAATTAATAATTATTTGGATAGCGATTGGTGTAATTAAGAGTTTTTCTCCGAAATTTTTTAAAGCACCAGAAGATAGAATTATTATAATTATGTTCCTAGAAAAAAAGACGTCATATTAAAAGATCCGACAACAATTAAATTAACAATTAGGGAATTAAATTTTCCCTTTTTATATACTCAAAATTGTACTTTTAAGGGGTTATGAATTTCAATTATTTTCAGATTTTATTTTACTTATTTCTATTATAGCTAATTATCGAAAATGAAGGTAAATAAAGTAATCCTTTGCCAATCTTATAATTTTTAATAAATGGCAAATTTACTAAAGCAATGATTCACACCTAATTATTTATGTAGACCTTAAATGGACAAGTGAGATATATAATTTAGTTCTGTATAAACTCCTCAGACAAGTTTCAATCAATATTCTGAATGCAGCGGAAGTTAAATCGGAGGTGTTGTTATATACAACGAATATAAGAATATAAGAAGCTGACAGTCAACAGACAAGTTGTCCAGGTTCGTTTTCTATTCTCCAAGTTACACACGCATTCAAGCTGAATTCGTAAGAGTAGGCTGCTAGATGATGTTACAAACTCATCAATTCTTGGCTTGTCAGTGTCGAGATTGTGATCGATTACAAATTATTGATTTTCAACATCATTTGTCTTCTTATGCTCCTTCGATTCAATGCTAACATTATTCCATTGTTTGAACAGATAGCATTCCTTAACTTCACTTACCTAGATTGTTTTGCAAGAGCCCTCAAAGATCCACCCACATTTCCGTGGAACCGACTGGAGAAATTGAGTTCTGCTTTAATTGCCAAATAAGGAAATTTTTCAACGTTTATCCAATAATCGGTGCTAATCCAGTAATTCGACTGGTGACCCCAGCGTTTGGAAATGAACTCAAAGAACTATCGTTCTTCGGTATTCAGCTTCTCATCAAATGAGGCGTTCAAACTGTGAGTGACTACCAAGATATTGGAAGTAACAATACTATGGTGGGGAATAAAACTATTCTCTCTGGATTAATTGGGAAGATCCGTAAATTCAGACTCCCTCCTTAATGAACTGCAGGAATACTCACCAAGAAGTCAATGTTATTGATGAATTTAATAAAAAATAAAAGTTTGAAATTCCAAACGCCTGTTTGGTTTCTTTTCAGCCTGTTATCACATTTCTATATGCTGTTGAAAAACAGGAAAAAAGTTTAAATAATTATACATAAATCTAGCATATTTATATTTTCTAAAAGTTAATTATGGTAATATTTATTAATCTATTAAAGTGTATATAACAAGCCTTTTATATTAATGTTAGGTTCGAAGCCCGCCTAAGTCCAGAGGGCTTTGTCTCTTGGACTCCCGACCATACAAAGGTAGATGAATAACAGATCCAATTTCAGCTTTTTATCTTATCGGGAAGATCCTCATATCGATAATTTAAAAAATTGTAAACGTTCTTAGAAAATTGTATATGTTGATTATTATGCTATTTTATTTTAATAATTGCTAAAAATAAAAAAATTATCCATAAAAATTTAAAGTTAAAAAATAAATATTAAATTTGTAATATATAGCCTATAACAAATAAATGAAGAATAATTAATTTAATTAAGTGAAATAATTTAATAGTTTTATTTGAAAAGATAAAAAATAACTTTTTAAACTTAAATAAAGTCTAAAAAATTCATAAACAAACAGTATTTCAAATGAACATCTATCCGTCAGTAAAAATGGCTGTCTTCATAGCCTTATCGAAATTTTATCTATTTTTTTAGATATTGGCTTTCTTTGTATCTCGTCAAATTTTTCACATCTGATATTCAATATTTTTCCTTTCCTTTTCAGAAGCCGAGTTAAACCGGCTTACACCGGTGCGGTGCACCCTCTTATAGAACAGCTTTACAATGGATTTTAAAAAATTTTAAATTGGTTAGTGAATAAAAAAATTTTTAACAAAAAATCCAGAAATTTGGAGAAATAATAATTTTTATATATTTTGGAAATAATTAATATATTCAAATAGAGAAATAACTTTTTAAAGTTTAATAGAATATATAAATCTAATTAATTTTTTAAAATAGTATTCTTAATCAAAATGTTAAATATATTTTGGGATGTATAATGATATAAAAAATATAATTAATTGTGATAATAAATATTTTTGATAAGGCAAAGACCAACAATTTAAGACAATAATGAAGATTAGAGACATCACACCTAGGAGTAAGAATTAGTATGAATAAATGTAAATGAATTCTTGTATTGTAAGCCCTATGATTGATTAAAAAATCGAATTGATAATTAGAAATACAAAGTATTTTTTAATATAATACAATATTTTTAAAAACAACAGAAGATATATTTTATATCGACTCGTTTGAAGTATGTGAGAGATGCGAAGAGCTATTATCACAACACATTAGGAGTGAAATATTCCGAGAAAAATAAAACGATCAATACACAAATTTACTAGCCCAAAAATATTTTTGTTTGGATAGAATTCAAAAAAATACAGAAGTATTTGCAGTGTATAAAAAGTAACGTTAAGAGAATAAAAACCGTTACGAAAGCGTGGAAAACATTTATTTATTTTTCTTTCCTTATTTTAGAAGATAATAAATATCCTCTATCCGGAGCCACATGAATTTCTAAATTTCCGCCCCAACTCAAGATAATAATATAATAATATCTTTAATGTACTTTCATGCTGACACTTGTACATCACTCACATAACATCCACCGTTCACAACAGCAGAACACAGCACAAACACGAACCATTAGGACAAATACATAGGTTACAATATTTATATAAATAGTCTTAAAAATAAAAATTAAAAAAATTCATAAAATATGTCTCAATATATATATGTGCGTCAGTAGTTCAATATAAAACAGGCAAATAAACAAAATGAAAGTTTCAAATAAATAAATGTCCCAAAACACAACGACAACAGTGTCTCACCCATAAACCCAACTCGCGCTCATTCATTTAGGATGAAAGATCTCAATCTCATTGCCGAAGACATAAAGGCATAGAAAAGCTTAATGGCGACCTCGCCATACCAGCCACTGAGTCCAGATCCTTCAGGGAGTCCAAATCTACAACATGCCCAATATGGAAGCTCCTAATGGGCGAATATAGGGGGTATTCCATAATAATATGGAAGAGAAAGCTTTTTTTTTTATTACATATTGTACATAGTTCGCTCGTTTTAATCCTGTATGTGTTGCTGTTTAGGGAAATTTTTTGCAAAGCGTTTGCCGGATAGTCTAATCTGAGCTAAGAACCTTTTTAAGTTAAAGAATACATTCCACGCAAGATATTCATGTGGTCCTTCTATATGGGACAATAGGAGGGCGAATTTAAGGAATGGTTCGTAAGTTGAATTGTGAATAAATTCAAGATCCGCTTCTCTGAGTTTCTTACCATATTTCTCCATTTGCGTGTCAAGTATTGATGTTATTTCTTCTGGACAATTCAGATTTAACCCAATGATTCCAGTTGAAGTTAATAAGAAACGGACCTGCGCTACTCAGTTAAATCTTATATTTTCCTTACTTTCCATTGTCAAAAGCCTCATAAAACAGACTCTAGGGTATCTTTCCTCTTCCATCCACAAGACCCCTCTCAACCATCTCAGAGTCATTCTCAGAGAAGAGAGAGCCTGATGCGTCCCATTTCCATTCTGGCGGCTGCGTTCGTAATAGATAAGTTTAGCAGTCTCTTGTAGAAGTTTGTTTGTATCTTTTCAAGAGAATCCAGATTCGCAAAACCCACACAGAGGATCTATAAAGCAAAGTGCTCATCACCATAGCATCAAACAAACGATCCACAGTAATCTAGTTGGTGGATTTGGCTCGATAGTATATTGCAAGAACATTAGAGGTTGCAAGAATAGCACTGCTCATAGCAGCTCTAGTTGCCTCTAAGAAGACCCGAGCTAGATAATGCGGTTCCAAGGTAAGTATATTTAGATACGCAGTCTATGGTGTTGTTATGAAGTTTGAAGTTGGTGGTTCCAAAAAATCGATGGAAAACGACCACATTTGTTTTCTTAATGTTTATTTTAAGGCAGTTTAAGTTACAATATTCGTGGAGTGCTTCAAGTTTTCTGTTTATCTCAGTAGGTGTATCACAGAGCAAGACAAGATCGTCTGCGTAAAGAAGTTGTTGAATTTCAACTGACGGATTAACTGCTGGACCCAACCACGGAACAACCAACATGCTTGAGTCCTCTAGAAGATACAAGTTCAAGGCTGGCCATAGGTGCCATGCATGCCCACTGCTGCAGGGAAAGCAGTCATTGGTACAGGATTTTTTTTATATACTTTACCAACTAGCCAGATACCAAAAAGCGAGGACGCTCCGGCCAACATTTAAGAGCGACAACCAACTCTTCAGGAAGATGGATTTTCTTTCTGAGCTTATTGAACGCGGCCTCCAAGGCACGCAATTATTCCTCGGTACCACAGGTAATGAGAGGCTCGACATGGACATCTTTAAGCACATCACTGTGGGAATTAAGTGTCTATTGGATCAAGGCAGCTTTGACAATCACCAATCAAGGGCCAGCATCCTCTCTGTTTTAACACACACACACACACACACTGACCCGGGGGGGCAGACAGGGCTCTACAGCCATAGAGACGGCAACCTGTCTAAGAGAGAAAACTCTGAAATCAAACACTTGACCCCCGCATATGAAATGGACAACGAGAATAATTTAACGTTTACGGGACAGGGGCTCGGATCCCCAGAACCGGCCGGGATTGTTGGTAAGCGAGTGGGCCACACCCGGTCGTCAGCAAGCGACCGCTCAGTGTCATCGGCGATGGACCGGGCCATGACACCGGATAATGCTACCGGAACAAAAAATAAGAGGAGCGGGGAAATGTCAACGCCCAAACTCCCGGGAGAGACAACCGACCCCTTCTTAAAAAGGTGCAAGATCAGAAGAACCCCTCCGACAAATAAAGTGTCCTCCCTATCGGATACAAAAGACGAGGCTGGTAGAGACGAGCAACGCACCAACGAAGAACAGGTAGGAAATGCCGAAAGCAAGAGAATGCAGGCACTAGAACGCCTCGGCAAGATGATCGAAGACCTCCATACATATGTCCAACCGAGAATGAATGTCCATAAGGAGATCAAGGTTAGGACAACTAGCATAGGAAATGCTTTCAGAAGACTTGTAGCCCTAGATAATGAGTTACGAGCCAAGGAACAACATCGTTCTTCGCCAAAACGTCGTACCACACCCGAAAAGGTGGCTGCACAAGTACCGCAGCAAAAGAAAATAGCAGCTAAAACGACCAGTGACATCGACACTGGAGCGGAAGCAGACAAGGACTCAGTTGCCGAGGAACAG
>JAAAKE020122140.1:0-15327 GCA_010014785.2 Anisolabis maritima
GGGAACAAAGGAAGACTGGAATTGACTAATTCTACTAGTCACAAGTTTAACGACATAGGGATGTTGGAACGATGTCTCTCTTGTGTCGCTTTTGGAGGAATGATGGATTTTTATTCGGCAGAACTTCGACCATAGTAATAGTAATAGTAATATCTGTAAAAAAGTGTCTTTGCAGAGGGACTTCTTTTACGGTCAAATTAATATTTTTCTTGTTAGCGAACATGTCCATTGGAAAACTTTACTCTAGTTAATCAAAATTTAAGATTTAAAAAAGTTTTAGAGCTTTGGATTCGAAAGATTCGAATTACGGAAAAAGTATAAAAATTTGAGTTTTCGAATTTTTTTTTCAAATTTTGAAGGATTCGAATGTCATCTAAAATTTTTAATTTTTTTAATATTTCCTTGTTTAAATGATTATATTCCTATGGTGAATTAAGATGGGTTTCTGATCAGACTATGTTGGCCATAGTCCATTGTGGCGCTAATTTTAAATACTCTCAATTTTCTTTACTGGCCAAGGACGCGCAAATTCCTCACTGATAAATGTACAAAGTAAGGAATCTTCAAACTCGCCATTCAGCCATTTTAATAAGAACATCGAATATCGTGTCAACAATCAGCAATATAATTTTTTAGATTTACTTTTACCAGAGCTGTTGTTTGAAACGTCTCAGTTTTTGATTTAGAATTAGTTAGCCTGTTTGATGATTCTTCCCTTTTACAAATTTATAACACAGCAACAATTCTCTTCCTTCAAATATTAGTTTAAAAAATAAAAACTTTTATAAGTGCAATTCTTCGATTTGATTGGTTATTTGAAATGTAGGAAAAATTTTCAATTTAAAAGATTAATAGTTTGGAGGGAAAGTTCTATCGTATTTTAAATAAGCAGTTAATTTTACTTATAAATCAAAAACATGTTGCTAGTGAGTCAGTGAGAATTTTATTTGTTTTTTTACCTGTTGTATAATATAAAAGAAGTTCTTCTCTACCGTTCATCAGTTACTTGTGATATTTAGAGTGAAGAAGATGCCAGTGAACAAAGTGTCTTTATGACATTGTATTTTATATGAGTTCCAGAGAGCAAGCAACGCATCGGTTGCATGTGAAAATTTATGCGCAGTATTTGGAAGAGATGTTGTAAATGTTCGTACCTGTCAAAGATGATTTAGTAAATTTCGTTCCGGGAATCTGAGCCTCAAAGAGGGTAATTGATCTGGACGACCGTCCAAGATCAAAAATGATGTTTAGCAGAATAGTCCTCATTTAACAACAAGAGAAATTGCAGAAGAGTTCGGCATCCATCATACAACTGTTGGAGACCACATTAAATCTCTTGGGTTTGTCTTAAAGCAAAGCCTTTGGGTCTCATACGAATTGACTGAAAAGAATTTATCTGATCGTATAAGAATATGTTCATCACACCTAATTAGACTCAATGTGGAACCGTTTTTGGACAAGTTGATTAATGGAGATGAAAAGTGGTTATACGAGAATATTAAGAGGAGAAAAGCTTACTGCAAACCTGGAACATCACCAGCAGCTCTTGCGAAACCAAATATTCATCAAGAAAAAGTACTGCTCTGTTTGTGGTGGGACAGAAAAGGTTCAGTGTATTACGAGTTGCTGAAACAAGAAAAAACTGTCAATGCGAATGTGTACTGAAACCAGCTTGATAAATTGCATACAGCTATCAAAAAAACGGCCAGCATTAGCGTCCAGAAAAAGAATTGTGTTCCACCATGATAATACTGGACCATATACCGCAATGGTGACACAATAAAAACTTAATGCTTTGGAATGAGAAGTTCTTAGTCACCCACTATATTCACCCGACATTGCACCATCTGATTACTACCTATTCAGATCTCTGCAAAATTATCTAACGGGAAAAAAATTTTATTCTTTCGAAAGTGTTTTTAAGGCAGTTGCTGGCAATTTTCACTCCAAGGAGGGGGAACTTTTACAAAACACGAATTGACAGGTTACCTGAAAAATGGCAACAAGTTGTTACAAATATTAGAAATTATATCATTGAATAATATTAAACATATATTTTTATTTATTGATTCAAATGTTTTCTTTAAAATACGACAGAACTTTCATTCAAACCTAATACTTCCTATACACCTGCCTGAAAATTTTAATTTATTTTGTTAAGTTAAAAATGATTGTCACATTATTAGCACTGATATTCAGCGGTTTCCAATTTATATTTAACATGTCATATTATGTTGTGATTTCTCGCCTCGTTTATAAACACATATTTAATTATTAATTAATTAATAAGAGATGAGAGAAACCACAAACATATTCTAACGCTAAATTGATAATCACCAAATAACTCTCTGTAACTATTAATATTTTGATAATTTGTTGGTCATGATGAAAGCATGGAACAAGTTCGAAACTTTAACAATAAAAGTACAAAATTTGATTTCTTCAAATTGCAATATACACCCATAGATAGTATATATGATCTTACTGTTTATATGATATATGATATATATATAAAAAGAAAGAGTAGCAAATTAATTATATAAAAAAAATCGAGAGTTGTTTCCCCTCGACTTTCTCGTATACACTTATATAGGCGAGTTATCACGATTTTTAGAAAAATATTTCAGGTATTATTACGGTTGCCAGAACAAACAACAGATAAATTTTAACCGTGATATTGATATAATGTATTTAAACAACATTTTACTCGTGTCAGTGAAATCATATTTGAGTTATCGCGATTTATAGAAAAACGCTTCAGGTAAAGTACACTTCAGGTTGCGAGAAATAGCCCAAAAGTTGATAGAGATCTATGATTTTGCTGTAATGCATGTATATACAGAATTTGGTTTATCTACTAAAAAGTTATCGTATTAATGAACATACACACAGACACACACTCAAAACATGCTATTTTCGGACCCAGGGAGGTCCAAATCGTCAAGAACAATCAAAATCTCAAGATAAAATTTTTGGGCTATTACAATACTTTTCCTATCGTATGTATACGAGAAAGTAAAATAAGATATTTTAGATTTTGTGTTTTGTGTAGTCAAACCGAAGGTAAAGGTTTGTCAGGTGACAGAGTCAAAATCGATTTATAAAAAAAGCTAACGCAATAAGGAAAAGTGGAATTCATTTTCGAAACAGCGCTGTAAATTGCTTTAAAATCATCTGGAATGATAAAAACAATGATATACTGTATTTACATCAGCAAAGCGTCTCTTTTGTGGAAAATATTTATAATAATGAGTAAAGACTCGGAGGACTAATGTAATTGGTAAATTTAGTAAAAATAACTTTAAGACATGATTCAATTCACTAGCAAAATAATAAATTTTTCTTCGTCATTTTATTCGCAATATTTCTTTTTATCTTTGTCAACAAAAGAAGCCGATTTTAATTGCCATCGCCTTCAATTCTTTATCCTGTTAATCTCGGTAAACAGAAATGTTAAGTATTTTGCATAAGATGCAGGAGATCTCTTTTTATTCAACTTGAAAATTTTCTTAATAATAATAAATAAATATTATATTTTAAATGTTTTAAATAAACCCCAAATGTACAAGTGGATTGCTCATTTTTATGAGCTTCCAGCTGGGATAAAAAATGACCCTTTCTCATACAAATTGTATTTTTTATTTGATTTCCTTTTTCGAGAAGAGAGACTTTTAGAGAAATCTCAAATAGCAATATATTGTTTTATTTTATTATTAATTCGAGGGCGGTTTCGGTCCATAAAATCGAAACCTCATGTCTTTCTCTTTTATTTTTTTTATCCTTTTTCCACCAAATATTGCTCTCAATGAGATACTTTGCTATTTTTATTTTTTTGAGTTATAAAATTGGCGTGTGCTTCTTGTAATTAAGTAGTACTTGAGTTATAAGATAAATTAATATTAAAGTAAAACTTAAATTAGGTCAAATCTCTTTAAATGAACTATTAAATAAATAAAAATTTAAGGGCTGATAATAAAAATAATATATTATAATAGTACTTTCTGAATTTAAAGCCCACCTATCAATTCTTATTTTCTTTTAAGGATTACACTTAAGATTTTGGTAAAAAAATTAAAATTAAAAAATCTTTATATTTAAGTAGATGCAAGTTCCAGCTTCGGCGGGCCACGCATCTAGCTAATGGCTTTTCCTTCTGGACACCCTTCCACTTTTTTCCTTCTTTTGATATAGAAAGAATCTACAACATGGAGTGAAAAGTCTTAGACTCGGCACTATATGGCATCACCAACCAAATATCCATATGACTTTTAGAAATTATCAACCTTCAAAAGATTCGTGTCAAATTTTCATAACATTTCGCCATTTGACTATGAGTAGAGGTCGTGTAGGTGACGCTACTTTTGCTTGGGTGCCTCATTTTCTAATAGCGTTAGCTCACGGCTCACACCTGGATGAAAGCAATGGCAAAATTGAATAAATTGAAGTACGAATTGCTCCACCACCCACTGTATTCTCCAGATCTGGCCCCCAACGACTATTATTTGTTTCCTAACTTGAAGAAATGGGGGAAGAGATTTGCATCAAATGAGGAAATCGAAAGTAAAACAAATGAATATTTTGGAGCTCTTGACAAGCGTATCGCTCTTGAACGAAACGATGTTGAAGAATAAAATCGATTTTTGACAAAAAACTGTTTTTTTCATTGCGAGTCCGGGTCCTCCATGTTGTATATCCTCGTCATTATTTTTTGTTGAATGATCATATGCAAGACGGCCGTTTTTAATAAAGTGGCAAAAAAGAGTTAAATCTCTGGCCTGCAGCTGTTCATTTCATGCCCCCCAAATTTAATTACGCTCTGAATTTCATTTCCATAAGTCAGTGTGCTGGGAGGTAAGAGACCGTGGAAGGATGGAAAAACTCAGGGTGTTTTTTGAGGGTCGTCCTTTGTGTCCCACCTGTGCTCTTTTCGCGTATACTTCTCCTTCGGGATTAGACGTTAATCTTTAGAAAATTTTTCAAATTGGTGGGAAGTATTTACAAATCGGAATTCTCTTATTATTATAAAGAGAAATTAAAAAAATCTTATTAGCTACTTTTGCATCATGGATAGGAAGACGTTATATTTTTTGATTTTTTTTTTTTTTTCTTGACTTATCTAGAAATTGGCGAAGAATATCTTTCCATTTTATAATGAAAAGATGATATATTTGTAATTATTAAATAATTCATATGATTTTCCATTTACGGAATCAAAGTATGAACAAATAGTTACGGATACAGGCAAGAGACTGCTTTCTAAAGAGGTCAAACACGGACCTAAAATAAAAATTTTTACATCAAACATTTCCGGGTAGATGTCTGATTTTTAAATATGTGTTTTTTATATTTTCTCAGGTTCTAATAACTATCCGTTACAAAAAAAAAAAAAAAAAGATAACAAACCTTTGCCATGAAGAGCGGCAACTGAATCTATCTATCTGTACGTTGCAGGCAAAATTTTTAAAAAGCCTTAAATATTTAATATTTAATTATAAAAGAAACATTTAAAATTAAAAATTAATAATAATTATAAGAAAAAAAAAAAAAAAAAAGAAAAGCCATCTATTTCTAATTAGGTTACCATTTGTCCTAATAAATCATTTATTCCTAAGCTTTTAGATCAGAGCAAGTTTGTAGTCAATTCATATGGGGGAGGGTAGGAGGTATTAATGAGAGAAATTTATGTAAAATATAAAATAAATTTTATATATGCATATTTATCGGACCAGACTTTATATGTAGATATTTTTTCTTTATAATAGTATATGAAAACCAAAGAGGTAAATTTTAGTATCACCGATTTTTTTATTCCCGTGGGCAATATTTATAAATATGAAAAAATTTAATTAACATTTAAATAATTTTTATTATAAAACATGGCATTTAAAAATATTTATATTTGATATCACCGCAACCATTTCTCCTACCTTTTCAATGGAATTCATAAAATCTCAAATTGCAGGTCTAACTCTATTTTGAGGAGGGAAATGATTAATACATCAATCAGCTAATCTAACTAATAAATTTTATATGTAGAGCCAATTTAATCAAAACCCTTAGAGTGGTTTAGGAGAAAATTATAGAAAACAGAAAAACAAGTGTAAAGTAGACCCCAAACAATTTTCTGGGGAACATCTTTTGACCTTCGCAAATGTAGTTCAGATATAAAAGTTAATATTATTTCAGAAGTTGAAAAATTAATAATAAATTAAAAACGAAATAAATAATAATAATAATAATAATAATAAATTAAATACATTTTTTTCATTTCATATATTGACAGACCTATTAAAAAATTATTTTTGAATCAAGTTTCAAAGGACTTTTGTCGAAATCTATAGACCTTTTAAGATTTTAAGTTTTAAGTTGGAATATTAAAAATCGATTAACTTCTCTATGAAAAAGACAATATCTATCAGCTATATTCTTATTTTCCCACCACTTTATCATTATGTTTTAGTTTTGAGAGTCATCTGTCACCCCCAAGCGTATAATTATATTTTTTGGATTATTTAATTTGAGCTAATAACTTTTTTCTCTTTTTGGGAATTAATCAAATGCAAATTAGGCATTCGGAGGCTTTTGCTAAGTATTTCATGGCAAATAATTCGCCATTTCCAGGCTGATGAGCATTCGAAGTATTCCAGGCTGCTTTGACTGGCTCCAATTAAAGCAACTAACTTAGAACAACGAGATCCTGAAGTTCTTCGAGAAAATCCTTATCAAATTGACCTGGAACTTAGATGCTCTCGAATAGGGCAAACTCCCCAACACTTTGAGTTAAACAGATGGGCCAATTTCAAAAATTAACATTCGCACTCAAGTCAGACAAGTAATTAGCAAATAAATATAACTGTTTACAAAATAACATATACTTGCAGATATTTATCATCTATCAAAAATAAGGCTGTTTTATATAATATTTATAATAATAGCAAGGAAAGATAAATTTCGAAATTACACTATTAAAATAAAATCTACATTTAATATCAATATTTTTATGATAGCCTGTATCAAATTTGAGCGCTTTGCCAGATCACACTACATTCAAAACTACATTCCAAAATCAAACATAATACACACGGCTCTCTGGGCGAAGAGTATGACTGAAAATAGTAAAAGTTTGAGGGTCTGTAGCTCGAAGGGGTTTTGAGATAGTCACCTAAAATTGTAGCACGTAATAGGGGGTATTCCTCTTGACAATACATATATTACTTTTGTAAATAACAACCTTTAAATTTCATACTCCAGCGGGTTGGCCTGGAAATAATTAATTAATAATAATAATAATAATAATAATAATAATAATAATTTAATTTTCAAATATACATAACTCAATTTTTAACACCCTTTATTAATCAAAACAACAACAATTTTCTTCAATACAATTTTACAAACGAGTTACAAATTAACCTAGAATTCAGGATCCCTGGAGCCGATGAAACCTTGGTAAGCGTTTTCTACATCATTTTGGTTTTTAAAGAGTTTATCTTTTAAGAAATGTTAGTGGCAATCTGTTGGAGAGAGATCTGATAGGTATGGTGGAAGAGATTAAGTTTTATACCCTAACTCATTCAACTTTTGGACGGTACTTGTTTCAGCACGTGGCCTCGCGTTGTCATGCAGTTGTCATGGGGTTTTCATATTGATAAGTTCCGGCACTAGATGTCTGAGTTTTTAGTGTGTTATTAAGATTTCCTATTTTAAAATATTTAATTTCATTTTGCCAAAAAAAAATGTATTTATCCTATTATTAAAATTATTAAATTAAACTTAACCAACGGAGAGGGAGAGGCTTGCCAGCCATAAATAAAAAGCTAACAAAATGTGAATTTTATTAAAAATAGATAGATTAAAGGTGTTAATATTAATAAAGCCCAAAAATAAATTAATTTTACTTCGTCTAGACACCTATCGGTTTCGGATCTGCCTTCATCTGAGGTCTACAAATAGAAAAAGAGAAGATAAACCAAAAAAAGTTGTTATAAAATGAAGAGATTGTTAAAAATTAAAAAACTTACAGGTAGCAGAGGCAAAAAGAACACCTTAGTAGATAACAAAGATAGATCTACATAGAAGACAAAATAATAAATAAATATTGTAGTAGAAACCTATAAATATAAATTAAACAATATACAATAAATTTTTAATTGACAAAAATATTTACTTTATAATCTAGTAAATAAAGAATTAAAAAAATGAGGAGAATAAATTAATAAATAAAAATATCAGCCAGAGTTAAAAACTTTTTTTATAAAAATGTATAGTATTTATTTATTTATTTAATTCCGGTTCGTTTGTGTTTTTTTTTTTATTATTATTTTTTCTAGAGTTAATTTCGAAATGAATTTCAGTGAAACGATGACATACAAACAACTTCATCTGCCAAGTTTAATTTTAACATTCGAATGAACCAGAAGGGTCCATTGGTCAAGGCAGTGTTCAAAGTCAGGCTTTGATCTTGCGGATATATTTACCTTGAAGAAGGGACCTTCTGGGTGGGGACTGACAGTTTCGGCAATCCCTTAACCCACCTCCTAAAAATGTCCTCGTGATCTAGGGCTTATTAGTCCTTTTAGACAATGACCCTCTATTTGTCTTGTTTGTTTAACTTACAATACGAACATGTTTTAAAATCAGTAGGCCTATATTCTAAACATAAGGGAGGCAAAATTGGCCCAAGTATATACATATCTCAATTTTATGCTATTATTTTATTAATTATTATCTATTATATAATATTTAAATTTATAAAATTCAAAATAATCATTCATAATAATAATAATGGAAAAATATTAAAATTTTATCACCAAAGGAGTCATCCTTAGCGAATTATTTTTTTGCTTGACTCACTTAGAATTTGATTCGATAGATGTTTATTTAAAAAATTTATACAAATAATAAACAAAATTATTTGCCTTATAATTCAATTACATCAGACCACTTAAAAGTAGGGGGAATATCACATTTAGGACAGCCTAATATACTTACAATTATAAATTGTTTGGCGGTTTCAGGGCTATTTGCTTTGACCGCTAATATGCGTGGAGAGTATCAGCAGTTTATGGGCGCTGTGATTTAGGAGGAAAATCTTTGAAAAAACCCCTTCTTGCCAGAATAGAGACTCTTGGAGTGGAAAGAATTAATAAATAGAGTTCAGGAGTAAGAGGTGTGGGATTAAAGATTTGCCACTCTACAGAGGTCCAGTGTGGCGTTTTCCAAATGGTTTGGCACCGGCGTCTTCGGTGATTCTCTTGACGGCGTCGTGTTGGTGACTCTTCATTCTTGAAGTGAAGCTGATATTGAGGTTTTTGATGATGTCACCGAGACTATCCCTGAGAGAGCCTTGGGAGAATATTTAATCTCCCAATTTCTTGATGTGGCCATTCAAGAATGAATGAATCTGCTAGCTTGGCAACAGATGTGAGAAGGCTGATAGGCCGGTATGAAGAGAGTTCTTCCCGGACTTGGAAATGGCGACGATGTCTGCTGTCTTCCAATGGTTGGGGAAGCAATATTGCGTGTATGAGCCTTGTGAGGAAGAGAAATGCTTTGCCAGGCAAGTTTTGCAATGCTGTTGTGGTGATCCCGTCTTTTCCTGGTGATTTCTTTTTCTTCATCCTCTTGATGGCGGCTTTCTCTTTCGAGTTTGATGGCAGAGACAGCCATGTCGGAATCTTCGACATTTTGTATGGGCTGAAGCTTTCCCGTCATTTTTGTTTCGCTGATGACATGGTTGGTGTTGTTTGTCATTTGTTCCTCGTATTGGTCCGTGAAGGTTTCAACTTTGTCCTCGTCGAGTGACCCTCGTCAGGCCTGTGTTGGTTATTAAGCGGCCGTTGTGGAGTGAAGTCACGAAGTCTCTTGTCTTGCTGTCATACTGAGCCGTCTGCGATTTGTTGATGTCATATTTCACTTTGCCAAGTCGATTCATGTACGGACATCACGGATGGGGACTACGATTTATCTGCAAGGACTTTCGAGTTTGGTTCTTTTCTTGTGCCAGTCCGCAGATGTGTATAGGGAAGCGTTGTGCGTCTTTTATCCGTTTGCTGTACGGAATGCTCCTCGAAGTCGCAGTTGAGATGACTTCCTCAAGGAGGGCGGCCTCATCGATTTGGCACGGGCTCTTTAGCGGCGAGAAAAAACGGAGGTCTTGACAGATGATCTTGCGAAATTTGTCCCAGTTAGCTTGCTTGAAGATCGGTCTCGGTGGCGTTTCCCTGTTACTCAGCGAAACTCCAAAAAAGGATGGTCTGAACCGAGTTCGTCAAGGGCATCGTGCAGAAAAGGAATGCCATGGAGTCTCCTGACAACCGTGAGGTCGATGACTCGGCTTGCAGTTTCTTCTCTTGGGGATGAACGTGCTTTGGGGCGCCCCAGACCTAATCCTCTATTGAGGTACAGGTTGAGAGTTTAAACATCTTACTGGGCCTATGCTTTTTTGGAGTTGGTCCATCGGACGTTAAATCCGCCGACTTTGCGGATTTTGTTGACATCTCCCAACTAGATCCCTGGCGCCCTCAATACGCCGTAAACGGCGATTGGGTTCTTTGTAGTAGGATCGGTGAATTGCTTCATTGCTTGAGAGGCTTGCTGCTCTGTCGATCGGAGCGTGTCGTAGCGATTGCTGGTTACAATCGCTGCTGGATTCAGTTCTTTGCTGGTCGTTCATTTTGTCATTACCAAAGTAGAAAAAATTTCAGGGTCACTTTATTGAAATTAAATCCAAACGCGAATTGTCGACCTCTCCAAACGGCAAATTGCTCCTTCTTTAGGAAAATGCAGTTTTTATTATATCAAATTTTCCCTTGTTTTTTTAACATAATAAAATTGATTACATTTTTTAGGGAGTTAATATATAGTTAATATTAACATTATATCTTAAATATCAATTTTATTATTTATTATTACCAAAAAAATAAGAAATTTTGATTGAATGAAAACATCATTGTCCTGAAGAAGAAGAAATATGGCGCTCGGAAACCTCGACACTTCTCGATTGGATTTAATTTTAATAAATAAATTGACCCTGAAATATTCTCCAAGATTTTAATTTTAATCCTTTCATAATAAAAAATGTTATATATTTAAACCTGGTTCTTTTCCAAGCAGACTATATAGAGGGGGGTCATCGATATGCGATTCGTTTAATGAATGACATGAGCTGAGCATCGTTCGGAGCTGACACACTTGAACATATCATAGCACGTCTCTCATATCTGCTCTTAGCTTTCCTTGGCCATTCATCATTTTTCTTATGAATTCTTTTTTCCTCTTGTTCAGATGTTATCACGTGTCGCGAATTTATCTGGCAGGACGAGAACCAGCAGACAATACACCAACACCCTCTCCAAGTGTTCCTGAAAACCTGCCGGGCTTTATGACTTCTAGTACATATTCTCACATATACGCTGTTAAGCTCTGCCCCTGAGTCTTGTCTTATCTACTTTATATTACACCTATATAAAAAGTTTAATTGAGAACTCACGTAAACAAAAAAACAATAGATAGAATATAGAAATAGAATAACACACTTGAACAATATTAATTTTTTTTAATATATTCAAAAGATTCGCTTACCCTTCTCTTGAAATTTTATTTAACCTTGACAAAATGCGAAATCTATACACCTATAACATACACTCATTTGATACATTAATTGTAGAATTAATAAATTGTTTCATTCACTAGTAAATATAAATTATTATGTTAAATAGTTTTTGGAGATTTATTCATTTGAATCAGATATTAATATTCTATCTATACCTCGAAACAGACTTAGCTAAGTCTGTTTTATTTAACATTTTTTTTTGTATTTTTTTGCTCAAGTGACTCTTGACCCCGAGGAGTTAAACCCAGGATCTCCAGCCTATTCGACATTGGTGTGCTTCCTTAATACTAGGCCATCGGAACTTGCCCACACCAGCAAAAAATACTTATTAAAAAAATGTTAAATAAATTATTATCTTTAACTACATTATAAAAAATGCTAAAAATCTAAGGATTAATCAACTATTAATTTAAAAAAAAAATATTATTTCAAAATAATAACTGAACTCTCAAATGGGATATACGTACATATAAGAAACAAATTTTTATTTAAGGAGACATTCAGTTTTTTAATTTTTCAAAGAATATTTTATTTAATAATTTTTAAATATTAAAATTAAATATTTTTTTAAATATTAAAATTTATTAAAAAATTTGAACATTTTATAAAAAATATATCTAGTGAGGGGAGAGGGTTATTGAATGATCTCGACGTACCTACCTCAACTTGATACCAATTAATTAAATAATAACAAATAAGTGTCTCCTGGTAAGTTGTAGTGCCAACTCAAACGGTATATCGATATGGTTTTGATTACATTAATTGCGCCATTGTTGGTGTGCTCTCGATCGTGCCTTATCACAAGAAGAGATGTGGCAACGTGGCGCCGCTTCGCCCTTTAGCCCTTCACTATTCGTCCTTTTGCCCTTCGCCCTTGCAGATCATGGTTCCAGATAATTGAATAGGCAACTACAATTAAGGTTGTCTCTGATGTTCTCGGCCTCACTACGAAACAACGCCACACAACGCAAAGCTACTAGCTACTCCTAAGTACCTGATTCGGTGCACAAGTCATTCAAAAAATAAGCTCCTCCACTCGTTTTTTAAATGTATATTTTAAAGTCTCTATTTAATTCAATATTAATTAGTTTCAATAGCACATGGATATAAATTTGATTGAAAAGGAGGATTTGCAAAGTCTGGTGTGACTGAACGCACATCACACAAATTTCTTTTACTTAAGGAAAAGAAAGCTAATGATATGCTGTGACACCAAATTTTTTGCGACAGGCCCTCCAGGTAGTCATTTAATGTACAGCCAATTTAATTGATTTAATTAAAGTAGTTCAAGAGTAAATCACAAAAAACCTAAAAACATACGAGAGTAAAGTGGGCCCCAAACAATTTTAGGGACGATAATGTGTTTCAAAGATCACCTAATAAATAATTGTTTTGTGGATTTTCGTTAGGACAAAAAATTCGAAAAAAAAAAAACTAAAAAAAGTACATCACTAAAGTACTAGTACCCGTTGGCCGGTTTTATTGAAAAGCTTAGAGGTGGAAGCGACGAAGGTACCTAGTTTAAATATAAAATTTCAGCCTCGAACGTTTTTTAGTTTTTGAGAAATCTTGTACACAGAAACACACACGGACATACAGACAAGCCATTTTGCGTGATCATTTTTTAGATTTAAGGGACCTCAGAACGTGTATTTCGGTTGAAATCTTAACATCGATTTTTTCTGTGATCGCAATACTTTCTCGCTGTATATTACATATATAGGTAAAAGAAAGTAAAAATAAACTAAAGAAGCCAACGTATAACAGGCGAACTGTAAATAGATAATAAAAAGTATTTTATTCTTAATTTTATTTATTTATTTTAAAATTTTTCAAAAACTGGAATTTATTAAGTTTATATAACAAAAATAAGAATAGTAACCAGGACAACTATAATATTATTTGGAAAATTGTTTCTAAATTTTACAATAATTATTCAAGAAAACTTGAATAAGATAATAAAGAGGCAATTATGTTTTGGTAATATGGACCAAAAGATTATGTAATTAAGATAATAATTAAAAATCTTAAAGTTACCGGCATTTGGTCAAGTGTGATGGTGGAAGGAAACGAGAAAACAATAGTTGGGAATAATGAATATGGAAATAAATCACTATTTATATAGATCTTTATCCGGTACCAAAATAGCAAATGATATATGCAGGAAAATTATCAACTCCGAGAATTTAATAATTAAAAAATAAATCAAAAACAAACAAAAAACTATAAATATTACTTTTGAGCCCCCTCCCACTTCTAATGTGAATTGTTAAGCCCTGGGTTGCCCTCACTACTGAAGATATAAAAAGAATTTCTTTCGCTTGTCAATCATCTCCCATTCTCAGAAACAAATCACGAAGATGATTTTATCCTGATTTAGAACTATTTTATTATTTGAAAAATACTGGAATAGAGCAAAACATTTGAATTTTTTTTTAGGTTAATCAAAGAGCTCTAGAAATAAATATTCACAATTTATCTATTATTTTTCTTGAATTTTCTTTTTATTTTCTTTAAGCACCAACAAATTTTTTAAGCTGCAAAAAGATTTATTTCTATCTAAGCTATATTTTAATCGATAGATCTCTCTGATGAGCACATAGAAAGAGAGGCTCAGCTTTTTAATAGCTAGATAAATAAAAACAAAATAAATAAAAATACAGTTCTTCCAACTAATTTTTTTGCATCGGACGAAGACTCGGTTTGCAAGATTTATTGCTGGCATCTGAACCACACCCACCTCACTAAATTGGAGTTATGATATATACTGAGGTCAGTAGCTTTGCTCCTTTCCAATTGAAATTAAAATGATAAAAATCATAAACTTTCTCAGCTAATAATCGCAAATTTGAAGGGAGAAAGAAATTTGACTCAAGGGTGGCATTTAGGTGTTGAGTTATAGTTTGAAGAGGGTTGAGTATTCATTTACAGAACTTGAACGTGCCAACAATACTCTTGTTGTGAAATGTTGTCTCAAGAATTTAATTAAAGTGAATGAACAAAAACGCTGTCGGTTCTCCATTTTTCACTACTCTCACTATTTCTTTCAGGCAGGTCTTCGGCAATCTTCCTTCATTGTTATTGCCAGGATTTGTATATAACCTTCCGACTTTCCGACTTCCATCTTCCAGATATAATTTGGGGTATTTATTGTAAGTCCCATTATTGATTTAATGAAGGGTTCGGCAACCTTTTTTTGGGCAGCGGACCACTTTAAAAGAAATATCTTTAGGCGGGCCGCACATATAAATATTACGAGGGGGGTCTGAAAAGTGAGGTAACTAACATAGAAGAAGACTGTTTTTTCGAGTTTTTTAACTTTAGTTTTCGACATAGTCTCCTTTTAGCTCGATACACTGGTTCCAACGAAATTCAAGTCGCTTAATCCCATCACTATAATACAACGAATCAAATATATCAAAATAATCGTTTATGTCTGCAATCACTTCATTTGATGAAAATATTTTACCACCATTTCATGTTTGGAAACTAATTTTGCCGTTGCAATTGCCGATGAGTGAGCCGGTGCATTATTATGATTGAACAACACTTTTTTTCTAGCCAAATGCGGTCATTTTTCCTTTAATTTTTTATTCAGCTAGTTCAATAGCGACGCGTAGTACTCTCTTGTGATTTTTTTGCCCTTTTGGAGATAATCTATAAAGATAACACCCCGAGCATCCCAAAACACAGTGGCTTCCACTTTTGCTTTC